>MAPW01000195.1:0-45236 GCA_001689995.1 Tilletia indica
GGGCTAAATTCCTCCCGGTCGTCCGCGTTGAGGACAGGTGCTTTCTTGAGCGAAGCTGAAGTTGAAGTTGTGCTGTGGAAGGGAGGAAGGAGATAGGAGTACGACGTCAGAGAAGACGGACGATGAGGATGGAGATAAGTTCGTAGTCGGAAGCAAAAGGCCACTCACTTGACTGCTAGGAGATGCAGAAAGCATTCGTGCTGGACATGAAGAGACGGAGCCGGTCAACACACAAGACGGGCAGAAAAGAGCAAGGCTTTGAGAGGTAAGGGCGGAAGGGAAGGAAAGACTCACCTCAAGAGAATGTGGACGGAGTGTGGAGTACCGAGCATCTCGAATGCATCGAGCCCGGGGCTTGACCTCAGGGGGAGCACAGAGAGATGGAGGATTGGGTGATTGCTGCTGGCAAAGTGGCGATGAAGTCGGTCAACATAAAGAGGAGCAGCCAGGAGAGGAGAAAGGAAGCGAAGGTAATACCTACCTCAACGGAGAGGTGGACGGAGCGTGGCGGACCGCCAAGTACTGTCGGTGTCGACGCCGGGTCTTGATCGTGTCTTCTTGTGTGCACTTGGTATGATAGTGTGTATTGGTGCTTGTGGGTGCTGGACGTGCATGTGGATATGTGGTGCATGTTTGTATGAGAGCGTATGGTGTTGTTGTTGTTGTTTGCTGGAAGGAGGGGAGGAGATGGAAGTCAGCAACCAGTAAGGACGAGGACGAGGATGAGGATAAGAGGAAAAGACTTACCTTGAAGACAGTGGATCGAGCACGAAGCCACATGTGGAAGCACCGAGTAATCTCGTGCAGTTGGTCAGGACCGGGGCTCGACCCCAGGAGAGTGGAAGGGAAGGAGGTGGGGTTGAGAGGTTGGGGCTTCAGCCTCCCGAAGGAGGTGTACTGACCACTACTGGCCAAGTCCAGGGCGTTCCCCAACAGTCTCAGAAGAGAAGTGGAGCGCTTCGGCCTCATAAAGGTGTTACTACCCACCCTGGCGCAAGGCGATCGTGTCCCCAGTGGTCTCTCAACGCGACCCCACATCTCTTGGACTCGATCCCGAGGGAGCTGATCCCGGACCCCGTGCAAGCGAGAGGACTGGTGCTTACCTGTGAGGGCACCTGCTGTGTGTCAGGGCCGGTGTTGACTCGGAGTCGTTGGCCATCTTGACCTCCCTGATATTGCCAGTGTTGACGATGAGCATGGCTTGTGAGTGTATGGATGCGGAGGAGATCTTGATGTGGGTGAAGGCCGGTGTTGAAAGGTGACTCCGAGTCGTGGACCATCTTGACCTATGCTGACAATGAGCATGTCTTGCGTATGAATGTGTGTATGCGTAGGAGGTCTTGCCTCTTGTATGTGGTGTGTGGTGTGCGTACGTTTGTCGTCATGGATGGGATCTCGATGCGAAGATCGTCTGAGTAGTGTCTTCTAGAATGAGAGAAGGAAGAAAGGGATGGAAGTCAGCAACGGCAACGGTGACGGTGACGGTGACAATGAGCCAGACACTTACTTGTGCATCTTGAAATGCGAGCGTGGGTGTTGGGAACAGAGGTTGTCTACAGTGCGACGGGATGGGACGAGCATATAGTCAGGGAACAACGAGGGTGAGGAGGTAGATGAGGAGTGGGGAGGTACTCACCTCAACGACCTGCTCATGTGCTCGGATGGCAGCGAGAGGCTCTCCTAGAAGGATAAGGAGGGGAGAAGAAAACAAAGTCAGATGACAGTCGGGACGATGATGAGGACCAGCATGAGGTAGACGATCGGGGTTGAGTAGTGGAGAGTGAAGATGTTGGCAGACGAGGGAGAGATGATGTGAGAAGAGAAGTTCAACTCACCTGTGGCAAAGGAGAGAAGCTCTGAGAAACACAGCAAAGGGATCCTGTCTGTGTGCTCTTGGTACGGTAGACTACGTTGGTGGTGTGGGTTCTGGGCGTACATGTGGCTGTATGCATGTTTGAGCGTGTATGGTGTTGTTATTGTTTGCTGGAAGGAGGGGAGAGCTGTAAGTCAGCAAACGGTAAGCGAGGACAGGATGAAGATGGAAGAAAAGACTTACCTTGAAGACAGTGGATCGAAGACGAAGCCACATTAGGAAGCACCAAGTGGTCTCGTGCACATGTGACTGGGTCCGGGAGGAGAGTAGCAGAGATGAGGATGGGTGGAGAGGTTGGGGATTCAGCCTCCCGAAGGAGGTGTACTGACCACTACGGGCCAAGTCCAGGGCGTTCCCCAACAGTCTCAAAGAGAAGTGGAGCGCTTCGGCCTCATAAAGGTGTTACTACCCACCCTGGCGCAAGGCGATCGTGTCCCCCAGTGGTCTCTCAACGCGACCCCACATCTCTTTAACTCGATCCCGAGGGAGCTGATCCCGGACCCCGTGCAAGCGAGAGGACTGGTGCTTACCTGAGAAGGCACCTGCTGTGTGTCAGGGCCGGTATTGGGACTCGGAGTCGTTGGCCATGTTGACCTCCTTGGCATCGCAAGTGCTGACCATGATCATGTCTTGTGAATGGGGGTGTGTGTGGATGCGAAGGAGCAGGAGGTCTTGATGGTGTGAGTCAGGGCCGGTGTTGGTTGACTCCGAGTCGTGGACATCTTCCTCGCCGTCATTGCCAGTGTTGACGATGAGCATGGGAGGTCTTGATGAAGGTCAGGGTCGGTGTTGAGTAGCTTGACTCGAGTCGATGGACCATCTTGACCTCGCCGGCATTGCAAGTATTGACGACGATGAGCATAGCTCATGTGGATATGTGGATGCGAAGGAGGTCTTGACCGCGATGTGGGTGTGGTCTTGAAATGTGTGTGTATGTGTTTGGTCTTGACTCTTTTGTGTGGTGATGTGTGTAGTCGTGACTCTTGTATGTGATGTGATGGTCTGCGGTATGCTGGTCGATGTCTTCATCGTCTTGAGTAGTCTTGACATGCGACCGTGATGTGATGCATAGATGTTGTCTACAGTGGGACGGGATGGAAACGAGCAAAGGAGTCAGAAACGAGTGGCGGCGAGGGTAATGCGGTAGATGAGGATGAGGAGGTACTCACCTGAACGACATAGGTTCGGATGCAACAGAGAAGCTCTCCTAGAAGGATGAAGACAGAAGAAGAAAGCAAAGTCAGATGACATTCGGGACGATGATGAGGACCAATCATTAGGAAGATTGTGAGGGTGAGGAGTGCAGATGATGTCAGGATGGAAGACCAACTCACCTGTGGCAAAAGAGAGCAGCGCTGAGGAAACACAGCGAAGGGAACAGTGTGTGGGTCCATGGGCAACTGTCGACGAGGTGGATGGATGGAAACAGTGTTGAAATCCCATGGACGACTGCTGAAGAGGTGGATGAGAGACGATGGTGATGTCAGTGGATGAAGGATGGGACGATGAAGTGAGGGGCAGAGATGAAGATGAAGACAGAAGAACAGGGCAACGGTGAAAGAGTGCAGAGCCCAGAAAATCATCATGCAAGCAGCGAGAGGATGAGGGTGAAGGAAGTTGTTCGACAACCGACAAAGAGAAGGAGGGACGGCATCGAGAAGAGGGAAGGGAGAACAGGGAAGGTTGAGACTTACCAGTGAAGACTGAGGAGTCTTGTGAGTAGTTGAAGATGAAGAGGTATAAGAGAAGAGGTTGTGTGAGAAGTGAAAGGTGGATGTGTGTGAGAGGATGAGGAGATGGTGGAAGGGGGGAAGAAAATTTTCTCTTCGGGGGGCCCCTCTTTATAGCTTTCGTCCCCCTCTGATCTTCTCGAACCATCCATACGAAGACTGTCTTCTTATACAAGAGGAAGGAGGATCAGGCAGAACAGCAGTGTAAGAGAGGCGCGCACAGACCAGTATCAGGAGGGCGAATACATGCTGTATAAGAAACGAGTGCGTATCACTAGAAATGTCTAGCCCCAAAGTATAAGTGCGTTCTTATCGGAAGCGCTGAGTCTGCCGCCTTTCCTCTGTTGACCTTGCCGAAGAGGTCATTTTGGCTTTTGGCGCCGCGATTTTGTATTTGAGCAGCCATAAGGTCGAAAGACTGAAGATGACTACCGGAAGGGGAAAGGACGAGGAAGTTGACGAGACGGAGCTCAATGGGCGCGAGGAAGGGAAGTCAAAGGGCTGCTGAACTGTGCCCAGAGGGAGGAGGGGCTTTCCTTCATGGACGGTCTTCTCTTCGAGCATACTCTTCCCTTGTAATCTCAGCTTTCAGAGAGGAGGTCGTGTAAGGTCTCGCTTGAAACAGGACGGCAATAAACAAACCATGGGAAACGCCACTCGATAAGCGCCGCTAGCCATCCAGCATCCAGTGTGATCAGAGAAAAGGTCACGCGGTCACGAGCGATGAGGAAGCAGAAGAATGGCAGAGGATGGAGCGAGGGTGTGAGGATCAGGTAGCGCGCGTCAAGGTAAGGAGACCTGGAAGGAAGAGGAAGACCGAAGGGAGAGCCGAGCACAAGAAGAGGAAGTCGAATGGAGTGCCGTACAGCGGGAGAAGAGAAGAACGCGGCAACTGTCGACGGCAAGCCCGAAGAAGAAGCCCCTCGACAGCCTGGGTCGATCGCTCAACTGGCAAAGGCGGACGGAAAAGATTTGCTCGACCTCTTCATGCAGACCACGCAGGATCGTGAGGAGCTCTTGATTGCGGCTCTTGAACTTCTTGATTGCTGGACGGTGAGTCCTGGAAATGTATTGGTCGTTCAACACGGACACACCAGCGACTTAGTTCTGACTCCTTTCCCTCTATTCTCTACTTACACTCAGACCATGGCTGAAGTCCTCTCCTGCTTACTTGTATGAATGATGGCACACCGAAACAGTCCGACGCGATTCGATCGAGATGCTGGGCGACTGTCCCGAGGAAGATTCCGGTTGCATCCTAGCGCGCCCAAGGTAAGCCGCCTTCCCACGTATTTCTGAGCAGTAGCCAGGTTTCTGATCACTTCTTCCTTTCGCTTTGGACAGAAGCCCAAGCAGTGCGTCAAGGACACTCTTCTCGTCCCTACCGCGCCATCAGACCTGGCCCGAATTCGGATTTGACAAGGAGGGAAATGGCCGGCTGGTTCGACTGGGCCATGGCGCGAACGAACGCGGAGGGTGAAGACGGTATTCACAGTGGCGGCAGCACATGTTCAACGGTGGGCCGCGGTTGTGTTTGGGGATGAACCTAGCCAGTGAGTTCATGCTTTCCATTCACGTCTCTTTGTCCGAACGCGCTGCGGTCTTCTAACTTTACCTCCTCTCATGTTCCCAGGCTGAGAGGCTCTCAGCATCGTCGCCGCCATAGTCCCCGTCTTCGACTTCCACTGGGCTCGAAAGGATCAAGGCCAGACGGCAAGTTGGCCTCCGATCTACCTGTGCGAGATCGGATGGAGCGGATGCGCAAGGCGGCGAGAAGGTTCTTTGGCATCAGTACGACTGGTCCCGCTGTACGCGTGTGCCATATAGCATATAGTCTCGTATTCTATGTCCAATCTATCTTGCTCGCTCAATCGTAACCCTGCTCTCAAGCTTCCATGAGTAAGTAAGTATATGAGAGAAAGCTCTTCACCGACATTCATGCAGACAAGGAGGAAGGAAGTAAAAAGCGCAGAAACATAAGCGCGAGAGCGTTGCGATGCGATTGCAGAGGTCAGGAGACGAGAGACAAGGGGTGGGAATGTGTGTGAAGGTGAGAGTGGCAGGCTTGTATGTGGTGTGTATGTGTTGTGGGTACGTGTGTTGTGTATATGCGTGTTGATGTGTTGTAGGTACCTGGACATGTTGTGGATGGAGGCGCTTTCTGCTGAAGTGCTGAAGCCCGAAGTCTCCTGTCGAAAGGGAAGCAAAGAGTTGAGGGTCAGGGAAACGTAGGGTAAGGGTGAAGGTGATCGTGACAAACGAAGATGAGCAGGACACTCACTGAAAGGTTGGTCTCCTGACCGCGTGGGTACGTCCACCGTACCTGTATGCCTATTCGTGATGAGCCGAACGTGTTCTGGAAGACGAGGAGAGAGATTAGTGTGGAGCGTCAGCGATAAGTGAGCATGGATGAGAGGATCAGTACGAGCGGGACGCTTACCGAGGTCCGAGTCTGTTCAACGCCCGGCGTGGTCAGGCTTGTCGTGCTGTGCTTGAGGACGATGGAGAGATAGAGCATCGCTGCTGGCAAAGTAGAGATGAAGTCGGTCAACATAAAGAGGAGCAGCCAGGGGAGGGGAAAGGAAGAGAAGGTCATACTCACCTCGACGGAGAGGTGGACGGAACGGAGCGTAGCGGACCAAGTGCTGTTGCTGTCGACGCCGGGCTGGGTCTTGATCCTGGCTTCTAGGTGCTCTCGGTGGTCAGCAAATGGTAACGACGAGGATGAGGATGAGGATGGAAGAGTAGACTTACCTTGAAGACAGTGAATCGAAGACGAAGCCACATTAGGAAGCACGAAGTGATAACACTCTGCCGAGGGCGAGCATGAGCACTATACTTTGCTGCCTTGGTGCCGTTGCTGCGTTGCGCGGATTTCCCACGTTGCATTGTTGCCATGATGCCGAGTATGGGGGTCGGTGTCGACCATGTATGTGGTGTTGCATGTACGTGGATGGATGTACGAGTGCATGATGCTTTGTGTGTGTGTGTGTGTGTGAAAAGCTATGCATTCGTGGGAAGGCGAACTTGGTAGGCAGTTTTGCCTAGAGTATAGAGGGAGAAATAAATACAAAGTCAGTAAAAGGCCAGTATGAAGATGAGGATGAGGATAAGGAAAGGCTCACCTAGACAGCATGAATGTTGGTTATTTGTTAAAGCTCGAACCAAAGGAAGCTTGTCCGGACTGGGCGCAGACGAAGCCATTCCTGCTGAGAGTGCTGTGGTTATTGGTGGCATGGGGTCGATCACGACCCTCCGAGCTTCTTGATCATGCCGGTATTTCGAGGGCGACAGAGTGAAGTTGGTCATGGTGGGTGGGTGGTCGGTGGGATGCGATGTGCATACATGCGTGTGAGATGTATCATGCGAGCGGTGGATGTGCTGGGTTTGTGGCCTCAATGAACGTGTCCAGTGCTTGACAGCAGAGTATCTCCTAAACGGAGACAAAGGACGAAGAGTACAGTTAGTAACCAGGGCTTGTGAAGGATAGAATGCAATCGAAGATGAGGGAGGAGGGTCTTACCTGAACAGTTGGCAATGCAAGTCATGAAAGGCCCTAGTCGTGTCTAAAAGAAGGAGAATGGGAGGGGAGTGGGAGGAGAGAAGGAAGAAAGATTGAAGTCAGCAAAACTGAGGAGTGATAGTAAGGCGTGAGAATGGAAACAGGGGTGAGGGGAAACTCACGGCATCTCGAAGTCTCGCAGGTCGCGGCAAAGCATTCCTTCACAGAGTGAACCTAAAGAGGAATCAAAAAAACGTGAGTCAATGGACGAAGAGGAGGCGATGTATCAAGGGAGAGGAGATGGAAAGACTTACTTGCTTACGTCGAAAGCAAAGGCGGGGTATTGATGAAGAAAGATGAGCAGCTGCTGATTTGCGATATGTCCTATAAAGAGGGAACAGACATGAGAGAAGAGAGCACAAAGTCAGTAAAGGTGAGGATCAGGTCGAAAGTGAGCCGAGGAGACGGCGAGGATCAGGGGCAGGACGGGGTGCAGGATGGATTCGAGGACGGGCTCGAAGGTGAACCAATATCGACGAGAATAGGATTCTATGGAGAACGTTCGGAAAGGAGGTCGGGAAAGAAGGGAGAGAAGGGAAGGAAAGACTTACCTGAAGATCGAGGTCTGAGTTTGAAGTATTTGAGTGAACGTGTAAATTGCCTTGCTCCTTAGTCCCTTCCCGGTCGTGGGCGTTGAGGACAGGTACCTCCTTGAGCGAAGCTGGAGTGGTAGCCGTGGAAGGGAGGAGGAAGGATGTCGCCGTGAAGCGGGGCTGAGCGTTGAGAATTTGAAATGTGGATGCCGGTGCGGATGCAGAATCAAGAGACAAGAGATGCGTTCATGAGGGTATGGGATTTGGCCTTGCGCGACACTGCGAGAGTGTATGGGCGAGAGTGGTGCGCGTGTGTGTGAGAGTTCTTTGGCCATGGGGACTTTGAGTGCGTTGTGCTTGTATGCATGTTGATTGTTGACCATGTAGGGTGCGATGTTGTGGTTGTGCATTGTGAGTGCAGGTGTGGGCCTTGAGTGTCTCCTACAGCGAGGGAAGGAGGGGGAGAGACGACGGTCAGCGAACAGTGAGACGAGCGTGAAGTCGTGTCGACAATGCTGAGCGACGAGGGCAGAGACACTTACTTGAGCATGTTGATTCCTGATCGTGTGTGGTGCGTCCATGGACCGTGGGTGGGTATGTGAAGAGGATGGCCGATGAGGGTTGTCTGGGAAGGCGAGGAGGTAAGGAAGAGATGAGCCTGGATGAACGTTCATGTGGGCGCGAAGCGGAGGGCGAGCAGGAACAGGACACTCACCAGGCATAGTTTCGTCTCGATCGTGCGCGGTGAGGACAGGCGCTTCCTTGGGCGAAGCTGAAGTTGAAGTTGTGGAAGAGAGAAGGACGGATGCCGCCGTGAGGCGGGGCTGGGCGTTGAGTGTTGAGATGCGGATGCAGAAGTCAAGAGACAAGAGAAGGGTTCGTGAGGGTATGGCCTTTGGGCGAGATTGTGGGCGTGGGAGTGGTACGTGTGTGTGTTCGGACTCCTGGGCATTTGGGTATGTAATCAGTGTCGTGAATGTATATGTGTATGCGATGAACGGTGCCGGTGATGTGATTGTGCGTTGTGAGCGTGGTGTGGGTCTTGAGTGGTCTTGAGTACTTGGACATTTGGGTATGTAATCAGTGTCGTTAATGTGTCTGCGATGAACGGTGCCCGTGTTGTGGTTGTGGTTGTGAGCGTGGTGTGGGTGTTGAGTGGGTCTTGAGTGCCTCCTAGAACAAGAGAAGTAGGGGAATGACAGTCAGCGAACAGTGAAGACAAATAGGAAGGGCTGTCGTCCGTTGAGTAACGAGGGTGAGAAGGACACTTACATGAGTATCTTGATTTCGGATCGTACAGTGTGCGTCGACTTGTCCGTGGACCGTGGGTGTGTTTGTGAAGAGAACGGACGATGAATGTTATCTGGGAAGGCGAGGAGGTAAGGAGGAGATTAGCCCTGACGAACGATGAACGGTGAGCACGAAGCAGAGGGCGAACAAGAGCAGCATACTTACCAGGCATAGTTCCTCCCGGCCGTGACTCGCGTGCGTTGAGGATGGGCGCTTCCTTGAGAGAAGCTGGAGTGGAAGTTGTGGAAAGGATGCCGCCGTGAAGCGGGGCTGAGGCCTGAGCGTTGAGATGCGGATGCGGATGCAGAAGTCAAGAAGAGACAAGGTATGCATCTGTGAAGGTATGGCCGTTGGGCGAGAGGTAAAGGTGAGGGTGATTCGTGTGTGTCCTTGTTCCTTGGCATTTGGGTATTTGTGCAGTGCCGTGTTGTGAATGCGCTTGCGATACATGGTGCCCATGTTGTGGTTGTGGTTGTGCGTTGTGAGTGTGGGTATGGGTGGGCCTTGAGTGTCTCCTGCAGCGAGGTAAGGAGGGGGACAGATGAACGATGGATGATATCTGGGAAGGCGAGGAGGAAAGGAGAAGATGAGCTTTGATGAACAATGGGCAATAAGAACGAAGCAGAGGGCGAGCATGAGCGGGATACTGACCAGGGCTAAATTCCTCCCGGTCGTCCGCGTTGAGGACAGGTGCTTTCTTGAGCGAAGCTGAAGTTGAAGTTGTGCTGTGGAAGGGAGGAAGGAGATAGGAGTACGACGTCAGAGAAGACGGACGATGAGGATGGAGATAAGTTCGTAGTCGGAAGCAAAAGGCCACTCACTTGACTGCTAGGAGATGCAGAAAGCATTCGTGCTGGACATGAAGAGACGGAGCCGGTCAACACACAAGACGGGCAGAAAAAGAGCAAGGCTTTGAGAGGTAAGGGCGGAAGGGAAGGAAAGACTCACCTCAAGAGAATGTGGACGGAGTGTGGAGTACCGAGCATCTCGAATGCATCGAGCCCGGGGCTTGACCTCAGGGGGAGCACAGAGAGATGGAGGATTGGGTGATTGCTGCTGGCAAAGTGGCGATGAAGTCGGTCAACATAAAGAGGAGCAGCCAGGAGAGGAGAAAGGAAGCGAAGGTAATACCTACCTCAACGGAGAGGTGGACGGAGCGTGGCGGACCGCCAAGTACTGTCGGTGTCGACGCCGGGTCTTGATCGTGTCTTCTTGTGTGCACTTGGTATGATAGTGTGTATTGGTGCTTGTGGGTGCTGGACGTGCATGTGGATATGTGGTGCATGTTTGTATGAGAGCGTATGGTGTTGTTGTTGTTGTTTGCTGGAAGGAGGGGAGGAGATGGAAGTCAGCAACCAGTAAGGACGAGGACGAGGATGAGGATAAGAGGAAAAGACTTACCTTGAAGACAGTGGATCGAGCACGAAGCCACATGTGGAAGCACCGAGTAATCTCGTGCAGTTGGTCAGGACCGGGGCTCGACCCCAGGAGAGTGGAAGGGAAGGAGGTGGGGTTGAGAGGTTGGGGCTTCAGCCTCCCGAAGGAGGTGTACTGACCACTACTGGCCAAGTCCAGGGCGTTCCCCAACAGTCTCAGAAGAGAAGTGGAGCGCTTCGGCCTCATAAAGGTGTTACTACCCACCCTGGCGCAAGGCGATCGTGTCCCCCAGTGGTCTCTCAACGCGACCCCACATCTCTTGGACTCGATCCCGAGGGAGCTGATCCCGGACCCCGTGCAAGCGAGAGGACTGGTGCTTACCTGTGAGGGCACCTGCTGTGTGTCAGGGCCGGTGTTGACTCGGAGTCGTTGGCCATCTTGACCTCCCTGATATTGCCAGTGTTGACGATGAGCATGGCTTGAGTGTATGGATGCGGAGGAGATCTTGATGTGGGTGAAGGCCGGTGTTGAAAGGTGACTCCGAGTCGTGGACCATCTTGACCTATGCTGACAATGAGCATGTCTTGCGTATGAATGTGTGTATGCGTAGGAGGTCTTGCCTCTTGTATGTGGTGTGTGGTGTGCGTACGTTTGTCGTCATGGATGGGATCTCGATGCGAAGATCGTCTGAGTAGTGTCTTCTAGAATGAGAGAAGGAAGAAAGGGATGGAAGTCAGCAACGGCACGGTGACGGTGACGGTGACAATGAGCCAGAAACTTACTTGTGCATCTTGAAATGCGAGCGGGGTGTTGGTAACAGAGGTTGTCTACAGTGCGACGGGATGGAGACGAGCATATAGTCAGGGAACAACGAGGGTGAGGAGGTAGATGAGGAGTGGGAGGTACTCACCTCAACGACCTGCTCATGTGCTCGGATGGCAGCGAGAGGCTCTCCTAGAAGGATAGGAGGGGAGAAGAAAACAAAGTCAGATGACAGTCGGGACGATGATGAGGACCAGCATGAGGTAGACGATCGGGGTTGAGTAGTGAGAGTGAAGATGTTGGCAGACGAGGGAAAGATGATGTGAGAAGAGAAGTTCAACTCACCTGTGGCAAAGGAGAGAAGCTCTGAGAAACACAGCAAAGGGATCCTGTCTGTGTGCTCTTGGTACGGTAGAGTACGTTGGTGGTTGTGGGTGCTGGGCGTATGTGGCTGTATGCATGTTTGAGCATGTATGTTTTGTTATTGTTTGCTGGAAGGAGGGGAAGAGCTGTAAGTCAGCAAACGGTAAGCACGAGGATGAGGATGGGGATGGAAGAAAAGACTTACCTTGAAGACAGTGGATCGAAGACGAAGCCACATTAGGAAGCACCAAGTGGTCTCGTGCACATGTGACTGGGTCCGGGAGGAGAGTAGCAGAGATGAGGATGGGGTGGAGAGGTTGGGGATTCAGCCTCCCGAAGGAGGTGTACTGACCACTACGGGCCAAGTCCAGGGCGTTCCCCAACAGTCTCAGAAGAGAAGTGGAGCGCTTCGGCCTCATAAAGGTGTTACTACCCACCCTGGCGCAAGGCGATCGTGTCCCCCAGTGGTCTCTCAACGCGACCCCACATCTCTTTAACTCGATCCCGAGGGAGCTGATCCCGGACCCCGTGCAAGCGAGAGGACTGGTGCTTACCTGAGAAGGCACCTGCTGTGTGTCAGGGCCGGTATTGGGACTCGGAGTCGTTGGCCATGTTGACCTCCTTGGCATCGCAAGTGCTGACCATGATCATGTCTTGTGAATGGGGGTGTGTGTGGATGCGAAGGAGC
The DNA here is from genome assembly GCA_001689995.1 of Tilletia indica. Classification (NCBI taxonomy): domain Eukaryota; kingdom Fungi; phylum Basidiomycota; class Exobasidiomycetes; order Tilletiales; family Tilletiaceae; genus Tilletia; species Tilletia indica. Next base: position 12,179 of record MAPW01000195.1, read on the forward strand.
AGGAGGTCTTGATGGTGTGAGTCAGGGCCGGTGTTGGATTGGTTGACTCCGAGTCGTGGACCATCTTGACCTCGCCGGCATTGCAAGTATTGACGACGATGAGCATAGCTCATGTGGATATGTGGATGCGAAGGAGGTCTTGACCGCGATGTGGGTGTGGTCTTGAAATGTGTGTGTATGTGTTTGGTCTTGACTCTTTTGTGTGGTGATGTGTGTAGTCGTGACTCTTGTATGTGATGTGATGGTCTGCGGTATGCTGGTCGATGTCTTCATCGTCTTGAGTAGTCTTGACATGCGACCGTGATGTGATGCATAGATGTTGTCTACAGTGGGACGGGATGGAAACGAGCAAAGGAGTCAGAAACGAGTGGCGGCGAGGGTAATGCGGTAGATGAGGATGAGGAGGTACTCACCTGAACGACATAGGTTCGGATGCAACAGAGAAGCTCTCCTAGAAGGATGAAGACAGAAGAAGAAAGCAAAGTCAGATGACATTCGGGACGATGATGAGGACCAATCATTAGGAAGATTGTGAGGGTGAGGAGTGCAGATGATGTCAGGATGGAAGACCAACTCACCTGTGGCAAAAGAGAGCAGCGCTGAGGAAACACAGCGAAGGGAACAGTGTGTGGGTCCATGGGCAACTGTCGACGAGGTGGATGGATGGAACAGTGTGTGAAATCCCATGGACGACTGCTGAAGAGATGGATGAGAGACGATGGTGATGTCAGTGGATGAAGGATGGGACGATGAAGTGAGGGGCAGAGATGAAGATGAAGACAGAAGAACAGGGCAACGGTGAAAGAGTGCAGAGCCCAGAAAATCATGCAAGCAGCGAGAGGATGAGGGTGAAGGAAGTTGTTCGACAACCGACAAAGAGAAGGAGGGACGGCATCGAGAAGAGGGAAGGGAGAACAGGGAAGGTTGAGACTTACCAGTGAAGACTGAGGAGTCTTGTGAGTAGTTGAAGATGAAGAGGTATAAGAGAAGAGGTTGTGTGAGAAGTGAAAGGTGGATGTGTGTGAGAGAGGATGAGGAGATGGTGGAAGGGGGGAAGAAAATTTTCTCTTCGGGGGGCCCCTCTTTATAGCTTTCGTCCCCCTCTGATCTTCTCGAACCATCCATACGAAGACTGTCTTCTTATACAAGAGGAAGGAGGATCAGGCAGAACAGCAGTGTAAGAGAGGCGCGCACAGACCAGTATCAGGAGGGCGAATACATGCTGTATAAGAAACGAGTGCGTATCACTAGAAATGTCTAGCCCCAAAGTATAAGTGCGTTCTTATCGGAAGCGCTGAGTCTGCCGCCTTTCCTCTGTTGACCTTGCCGAAGATGTCATTTTGGCTTTTGGCGCCGCGATTTTGTATTTGAGCAGCCATAAGGTCGAAAGACTGAAGATGACTACCGGAAGGGGAAAGGACGAGGAAGTTGACGAGACGGAGCTCAATGGGCGCGAGGAAGGGAAGTCAAAGGGCTGCTGAACTGTGCCCAGAGGGAGGAGGGGCTTTCCTTCATGGACGGTCTTCTCTTCGAGCATACTCTTCCCTTGTAATTCTCAGCCGTCAGAGAGGAGGTCGTGTAAGGTCTCGATTGAAACAGGACGGCAATAAACAAACCATGGGAAACGCCACTTGATAAGCGCCGCTAGCCATCCAGCATCCAGTGTGATCAGAGAAAAGGTCACGCGGTCACGAGCGATGAGGAAGCAGAAGAATGGCAGAGGATGGAGCGAGGGTGTGTGAGGATCAGGTGTAGCGCGCGTCAAGGTAAGGAGACCTGGAAGGAGAGGAGACCGAAGGGAGAGCCGAGCACAAGAAGAGGAAGTGAATGGAGTGCCGTACAGCGGGAGAAGAGAGAACGTGGCAACTGTCGACGGCAAGCCCGAAGAAGAAGCCCCTCGACAGCCTATGGGTCGATCTCTCAACTGGCAAAGGCGGACGGAAAAGATTTGCTCGACCTCTTCATGCAGACCACGCAGGATCGTGAGGAGCTCTTGATTGCGGCTCTTGAACTTCTTGATTGCTGGACGGTGAGTCCTGAAATGTATTGGTCGTTCAACACGGACACACCAGCGACTTAGTTCTGACTCCTTTCCCTCTATTCTCTACTTACACTCAGACCATGGCTGAAGTCCTCTCCTGCTTACTTCTATGAGATGATGGCACACCGAAACAGTCCGACGCGATTCGATCGAGATGCTGGGCGACTGTCCCGAGGAAGAATACCGGTTGCATCATAGCGCGCCCAAGGTAAGCGCCTTCCCACCGTATTTCTGAGCAGTAGCCAAGGTTTACCACCTCTTCCTTTCGCTTTGGACAGAAGCCCAAGCAGTGCGTCAAGGACACTCTTCTCGTCCCTACCGCGCCATCAGACCTGGCCCGAATTCGGATTTGACAAGGAGGGAAATGGCCGGCTGGTTCGACTGGGCCATGGCGCGAACGAACGCGGAGGGTGAAGACGGTATTCACAGTGGCGGCAGCACATGTTCAACGGTGGGCCGCGGTTGTGTTTGGGGATGAACCTAGCCAGTGAGTTCATGCTTTCCATTCACGTCTCTTTGTCCGAACGCGCTGCGGTCTTCTAACTTTACCTCCTCTCATGTTCCCAGGCTGAGAGGCTCTCAGCATCGTCGCCGCCATAGTCCCCGTCTTCGACTTCCACTGGGCTCGAAAGGATCAAGGCCAGACGGCAAGTTGGCCTCCGATCTACCTGTGCGAGATCGGATGGAGCGGATGCGCAAGGCGGCGAGAAGGTTCTTTGGCATCAGTACGACTGGTCCCGCTGTACGCGTGTGCCATATAGCATATAGTCTCGTATTCTATGTCCAATCTATCTTGCTCGCTCAATCGTAACCCTGCTCTCAAGCTTCCATGAGTAAGTAAGTATATGAGAGAAAGCTCTTCACCGACATTCATGCAGACAAGGAGGAAGGAAGTAAAAAGCGCAGAAACATAAGCGCGAGAGCGTTGCGATGCGATTGCAGAGGTCAGGAGACGAGAGACAAGGGGTGGGAATGTGTGTGAAGGTGAGAGTGGCAGGCTTGTATGTGGTGTGTATGTGTTGTGGGTACGTGTGTTGTGTATATGCGTGTTGATGTGTTGTAGGTACCTGGACATGTTGTGGATGGAGGCGCTTTCTGCTGAAGTGCTGAAGCCCGAAGTCTCCTGTCGAAAGGGAAGCAAAGAGTTGAGGGTCAGGGAAACGTAGGGTAAGGGTGAAGGTGATCGTGACAAACGAAGATGAGCAGGACACTCACTGAAAGGTTGGTCTCCTGACCGCGTGGGTACGTCCACCGTACCTGTATGCCTATTCGTGATGAGCCGAACGTGTTCTGGAAGACGAGGAGAGAGATTAGTGTGGAGCGTCAGCGATAAGTGAGCATGGATGAGAGGATCAGTACGAGCGGGACGCTTACCGAGGTCCGAGTCTGTTCAACGCCCGGCGTGGTCAGGCTTGTCGTGCTGTGCTTGAGGACGATGGAGAGATAGAGCATCGCTGCTGGCAAAGTAGAGATGAAGTCGGTCAACATAAAGAGGAGCAGCCAGGGGAGGGGAAAGGAAGAGAAGGTCATACTCACCTCGACGGAGAGGTGGACGGAACGGAGCGTAGCGGACCAAGTGCTGTTGCTGTCGACGCCGGGCTGGGTCTTGATCCTGGCTTCTAGGTGCTCTCGGTGGTCAGCAAATGGTAACGACGAGGATGAGGATGAGGATGGAAGAGTAGACTTACCTTGAAGACAGTGAATCGAAGACGAAGCCACATTAGGAAGCACGAAGTGATAACACTCTGCGAGGGCGAGCATGAGCACTATACTTTGCTGCCTTGGTGCCGTTGCTGCGTTGCGCGGATTTCCCACGTTGCATTGTTGCCATGATGCCGAGTATGGGGGTCGGTGTCGACCATGTATGTGGTGTTGCATGTACGTGGATGGATGTACGAGTGCATGATGCTTTGTGTGTGTGTGTGTGTGCTGAAAAGCTTATGCATTCGTGGGAAGGCGAACTTGGTAGGCAGTTTTTGCCTAGAGTATAGAGGGAGAAATAAATACCAAAGTCAGTAAAAGGCCAGTATGAAGATGAGGATGAGGATAAGGAAAGGCTCACCTAGACATCCCACGTTGCATTGTTGCCATGATGCCGAGTATGGGGGTCGGTGTCGACCATGTATGTGGTGTTGCATGTACGTGGATGGATGTACGAGTGCATGATGCTTTGTGTGTGTGTGTGTGTGTGTGTGTGTGTGTGTGTTTTGAAAAGCCTATGCATTCGTGGGAAGGCGAACTTGGTAGGCAGTTTTGCCTAGAGTATAGAGGGAGAGGTAAACATCAAAGTCAGTAAAAGGCCAGTATGAAGATGAGGATGAGAAACGACTCACCTAGACAGCATGAATGTTCGTTATTTGTTAAAACTCGAACCAAAGGAAGCTTGTCCGGACTGGGCGCAGACGAAGCCATACCTGCTGAGAGTGCTGTGGCGATTGGTGGCATGGGGTCGATCACGACCCTCCGAGCTTCTTGATCATGCCGGTATTTCGAGGGCGACAGAGTGAAGTTGGTCATCGGTGGTGGGTGGTCGGTGGGATGCGATGTGCATGTACATGCGTGTGAGATGTACATGCGAGCGGTGGATGTGCTGGGTTCTTGTGGCCTCAATGAACGTGTCCAGTGCCTTGACAGCAGAGTATCTCCTACAAAGCATTCCTTCACAGAGTGAACCTAAAGAGGAATCAAAAAAACATGAGTCAATGGACGAAGAGGAGGCGATGTATCAAGGGAGAGGAGATGGAAAGACTTACTTGCTTACGTCGAAAGCAAAGGCGGGGTATTGATGAAGAAAGATGAGCAGCTGCTGATTTGCGATAATGTCCTATAAAGAAAAGAGGGAACAGACATGAGAGAAGAGAGCAAAATAGTCAGTAAAGGTGAGGATCAGGTCGAAAGTGAGCCGAGGAGACGGCGAGGATCAGGGGCAGGACGGGGTGCAGGATGGATTCGAGGACGGGCTCGAAGGTGAACCAATATCGACGAGAATAGGATTCTATGGAGAACGTTCGGAAAGGAGGTCGGGAAAGAAGGGAGAGAAGGGAAGGAAAGACTTACCTGAAGATCGAGGTCTGAGTTTGAAGTATTTGAGTGAACGTGTAAATTGCCTTGCTCCTTAGTCCCTTCCCGGTCGTGGGCGTTGAGGACAGGTACCTCCTTGAGCGAAGCTGGAGTGGTAGCCGTGGAAGGGAGGAGGAAGGATGTCGCCGTGAAGCGGGGCTGAGCGTTGAGAATTTGAAATGTGGATGCCGGTGCGGATGCAGAATTCAAGAGACAAGAGATGCGTTCATGAGGGTATGGGATTTGGCCTGTGCGCGACACTGCGAGAGTGTATGGGGCAAGCGTGGTGCGCGTGTGTGTGAGAGTTCTTTGGCCATGGGGACTTTGAGTGCGTTGTGCTTGTATGCATGTTGATTGTTGACCATGTAGGGTGCGATGTTGTGGTTGTGCATTGTGAGTGCAGGTGTGGGCCTTGAGTGTCTCCTACAGCGAGGGAAGGAGGGGGAGAGACGACGGTCAGCGAACAGTGAGACGAGCGTGAAGTCGTGTCGACAATGCTGAGCGACGAGGGCGAGAGGGACACTTACTTGAGCATGTTGATTCCTGATCGTGTGTGGTGCGTCCATGGACCGTGGGTGGGTATGTGAAGAGGATGGCCGATGAGGGTTATCTGGGAAGGCGAGGAGGTAAGGAAGAGATGAGCCTGGATGAACGTTCATGTGGGCGCGAAGCGGAGGGCGAGCAGGAACAGGACACTCACCAGGCATAGTTTCGTCTCGATCGTGCGCGGTGAGGACAGGCGCTTCCTTGGGCGAAGCTGAAGTTGAAGTTGTGGAAGAGAGAAGGACGGATGCCGCCGTGAGGCGGGGCTGGGCGTTGAGTGTTGAGATGCGGATGCAGAAGTCAAGAGACAAGAGAAGGGTTCGTGAGGGTATGGCCTTTGGGCGAGATTGTGGGCGTGGGAGTGGTACGTGTGTGTGTTCGGACTCCTGGGCATTTGGTATGTAATCAGTGTCGTGAATGTATATGTGTATGCGATGAACGGTGCCGGTGATGTGATTGTGCGTTGTGAGCGTGGTGTGGGTCTTGAGTAGGTCTTGAGTACTTATGGACATTTGGGTATGTAATCAGTGTCGTTAATGTGTCTGCGATGAACGGTGCCCGTGTTGTGGTTGTGGGTTGTGAGCGTGGTGTGGGTGTTGAGTGGGTCTTGAGTGCCTCCTAGAACAAGAGAAGTAGGGAATGACAGTCAGCGAACAGTGAAGACAAATAGGAAGGGCTGTCGTCCGTTGAGTAACGAGGGTGAGAAGACACTTACATGAGTATCTTGATTTCGGATCGTACAGTGTGCGTCGACTTGTGTAATCAGTGTCGTTAATGTGTCTGCGATGAACGGTGCCCGTGTTGTGGTTGTGGGTTGTGAGCGTGGTGTGGGTGTTGAGTGGGTCTTGAGTGCCTCCTAGAACAAGAGAAGTAGGGGAATGACAGTCAGCGAACAGTGAAGACAAATAGGAAGGGCTGTCGTCCGTTGAGTAACGAGGGTGAGAAGGACACTTACATGAGTATCTTGATTTCGGATCGTACAGTGTGCGTCGACTTGTCCGTGGACCGTGGGTGTGTTTGTGAAGAGAACGGACGATGAATGTTATCTGGGAAGGCGAGGAGGTAAGGAGGAGATTAGCCCTGACGAACGATGAACGGTGAGCACGAAGCAGAGGGCGAACAAGAGCAGCATACTTACCAGGCATAGTTCCTCCCGGCCGTGACTCGTGTGCGTTGAGGATGGGCGCTTCCTTGAGCGAAGCTGGAGTGGAAGTTGTGGAAAGGATGCCGCCGTGAAGCGGGGCTGAGGCCTGAGCGTTGAGTTTGAGATGCGGATGCGGATGCAGAAGTCAAGAAGAGACAAGGTATGCATCTGTGAAGGTATGGCCGTTGGGCGAGAGGTAAAGGTGAGGGTGATTCGTGTGTGTCCTTGTTCCTTGGCATTTGGGTATTTGTGCAGTGCCGTGTTGTGAATGCGCTTGCGATACATGGTGCCCATGTTGTGGTTGTGGTTGTGCGTTGTGAGTGTGGGTATGGGTGGGCCTTGAGTGTCTCCTGCAGCGAGGTAAGGAGGGGACAGATGAACGATGGATGATATCTGGGAAGGCGAGGAGGAAAGGAGAAGATGAGCTTTGATGAACAATGGGCAATAAGAACGAAGCAGAGGGCGAGCATGATGAGGGATACTGACCAGGGCTAAATTCCTCCCGGTCGTCCGCGTTGAGGACAGGTGCTTTCTTGAGCGAAGCTGAAGTTGAAGTTGTGCTGTGGAAGGGAGGAGGAGATAGGAGTACGACGTCAGAGAAGACGGACGATGAGGATGGAGATAAGTTCGTAGTCGGAAGCAAAAGGCCACTCACTTGACTGCTAGGAGATGCAGAAAGCATTCGTGCTGGACATGAAGAGACGGAGCCGGTCAACACACAAGACGGGCAGAAAAAGAGCAAGGCTTTGAGAGGTAAGGCGGAAGGAAGGAAGACTCACCTCAAGAGATGTGGACGGAGTGTGGAGTACCGAGCATCTCGAATGCATCGAGCCCGGGGCTTGACCTCAGGGGAGCACAGAGAGATGGAGGATTGGCCAGAGACTCGGTGGTTGCCCGTTCGAAGGTAAAGATGGGCAGAGGAGGGGAGTCTCATGTATCTAGTCTCAATGCACACTCACGCAATGTATGGGCCAGACGCTCGTTGCTATTGATTGCCGCGAGTGTCGGACATCGCTGCTCTCGGCCGACCTGCTGTCAGCGGGGTGGGCGGACACCTCGCTGTGCAGGTGGCATGAAACTATGTACACCGGGATTCAAGGGAACAGTCATGGGAACGTTCGGAGACAGGGAGCGAGGAAGAGAGAGAAACGACGTCAAGGGATGGAGAGCTTTCCGGTTCAAGGTAGGGACGTTTAGGGACCGGGAGTCTGGGACAGGAGCTTGAGAAGACGCCGTGGGCGCGTATGAGAAGCTGGAGACGAGATCAGGGGTGCTTGAGTCTTGACAGTTGAGGTCGTTGTTAGGTTCTGAAGATCCGAGTCGAAGATGTTGAATCTGTTCCGCTTGTGGGCGAGGTGTATTGGGAGCGGTGGGAGGGAAGAAAGTAGTGAGGAAGAGACGAACGGGCAAGGCGTGTGTAGCGCAAGCGCGGAAGACGAGGTGCTGTGATGGGAGAGAGGAGGATGTGTGAGCATGGTGCGTTCTCCCATCTTGATCAAGGAGGTGTTGCTTTCAGGAGGTGCTTGGGCCAGCTTGGTGGTCTTCCTTACTTGCTCCACCGAGTCCCGGCGAAGCCCATACCCTGCCACACGTGGTGCGCGGGCTAACCACTTCGCACCAGAGACTCGGTGGTTGCCCGTTCGAAGGTAAAGATGGGCAGAGGAGGGGAGTCTCATGTATCTAGTCTCAATGCACACTCACGCAATGTATGGCCAGACGCTCGTTGCTATTGATTGCGCGAGTGTCGGACATCGCTGCTCTCGGCCGACCTGCTGTCAGCGTCCCTCTTGGTGTTAGTGCGAGTGGGAGTTTGACGTCCTCGCGCGCGCGCGCAGGTCGGGACCGGGCGTTTGCGTTGGCCCATTTGGAATGTTGGTGGTAGCGAGGGCGGCTGTAGACCATTCGCTTGGGTAAAGTTGATGACGATCGGATGCCACCTGGTTCATGACCAGGTAGGGCGTCATGACTGCTGCGTGGTCTCTGATATAGCGCTTGAACGCGTCCCCGGACCAACGCCCGTGGAGTTGGACGCGGTCGGGGGGTACCCCGCGCGTAAGCAACGTTGTGCAACCTCCGATCCTCATCGAATGACCCTGAAGGGTTCCAATATCTGCGCGTTTGCCTATAGCGCCGATGGTGCTAAGGAACTTGCTCCTCGTCAGGGGGACCATGGAACGTTCACCTCTGTATGCGAAGAGGGGAGTGGTTGCTTCGGCTTCCTTTGTTGCGCACGGCGACTGTTGCAAGTGCAGGTGCATGAGTTTGATCGGATCGCACTCTTCCTTCTGATGTGCGATGACCACGGTGTCGCCCTGGGCTTTGGTCTTGGTCCGCGGTAGCTGTAGAGTCAGAGTCGGGATGAGCCGAAGGCAATGGACTCGGCGACCTGTGCTCTGGTGATGTTGTGATGTTTCTGCGCTGGATCTGTGCTGAGACAAGTTCTTCCCAAGCGGCAGAGACCCAGAAACCCGTGGCTGCGGCTGCACCACTGCCATCTCGGCGGATCGTCGCGGTCGGCGGCGAGGTAGAGCTTGTCCAACCATTCCACCGTCATTGGCGCTCTCGGGGCTTGGGTGGGGCTGGAGGTTGAGCACTCCCCGACGTATGACCGTGAGTCGTTCATCGTCCGGCAGCCAAGGTAGGTTGTTCAGCAGGTGCCAGGCTTTGAGGCCCGAGATCCAGTCGCTCAGATATCCTCCGCTCTTGCTTCCGGCCTGTGTGGAGACCCAGTGCTCCACCAAGTGAGCGGGGGCGGGCTCGCGGAGTTTCTCGTCGATCTTGTTGTCGTCGCAGTACTTGTGCCATTGAGCGAGCCCTACGCTGTATCCCTTCTGGGTGCCTGCGGCGTATCCGGCTAGAGCCACGTCGCGGACGGTGGATGAGGATGCTCTTGTTGCCCTGGGTATCTTTGTGGGTGTAGCTGGGATCCAGGAGGCAAAACGCTGCGCTGCCAGCTCGACCTGAGGGCGATTGGTTGTGACGCTCGTCTGTATCATGTTCTTCTTTGCTTTGAAGGTCCGCGACTTGATGGAAGGCCCTTTCTTGCCTGGCTTGGGTTTCGATGCTTTGGCTTTCGTCTTTTCGGACTGGGGTTGCGCAGTCGTGGAGTTCTTTTCCTTCCACCTCTGCGTGAGTTTGCTCCACAGCTTGCCTTTGACTGGTGTGGCGGTAGCATCAACTGCGTGTGTACGCTCCGGCGTATGTTTCTTGTTGGGATCAGGGTCTTCTCCGCCTTGCTGGCTACCAGCTGGTTGCGAACCACTGGCGTAGGGGATCGGGAATGGTATGGATGGGAGGCGGCTGTGGGCGCGGTCGTATCTGCCGCGGGACGGGAGGTCTGCCTTGTTTTCTTTGGACTTGACCCAGCGCAGACAGACCCGAATGCGATGTCGTTGCTCGAGCTCTGCGATCCTTTCCAGGACTGTGTTGGCCTCGTCTGCCGCCATCCTTCCCTTCTTGAATGCCCGCACACCGGTGTACTGTCTGAGTGCACAATGAGGCTAGTATCGTGATGACCAAGGTGTACCAGGTAGAGAACCGCGAGCTCCAGGGAGAGAGACTCGACGGTCTTGATATCGACGGTTCCTCGCAGGTGTGCGTGCAGCGGAAACGATCGCTCTCGTCCTGCGATATGTATTCCGGCTCCATAACTTGTTGATCCATCACAGAAACAATCAACATGCGAGGGCGGCTGGGGGTCGAAGGACCGGCAGAAGGCATCGAGGGCAAGCTGGTTCTTCCACCAGTTGAGGTCTTTGGGTATCCTAGCGCCGACACGGCGAAGCTGGTATCGACGGAGGGGTGGGTAGAAGCGCATCTGACGAAGTCGAGCAAGCCTTTGAGATGGAACTTGCCTTTCTCGTGTACGGTGGTGGCGTGCTGAAGTTGTCCAAGAAGCTGTTGAGCGTCGTGCAGCTGTCGCCTGTGTCCTCCTTGTTCCCATTGTGCGATTGTGTTGAGGTACTTCTGGCGCTTCCTTTCTGGCAGGGAGACCTCTCTTGTGGCGATGTTGAAGGTGAGGCCCCGTAAGTGAAGACGGTGGCCCAGGGGGCATCTTTTTCTCGCTCCCACGGCCAGCCAAGGGTAGCAGAAACGCCGTCGATGTCTGAGATCCCGCAGTTGAAGCCATCCTCAGCTCCTGGGAGGATGAGGATATCACGGGCGTAGTCCTCGACATGAAGGGATTGATGGCCGTCCGGCCAGTACGACCGACCTCGAAGTTTGGTGAGAGGTCCTTGTAGTTGAGAGCGCAGCATTGCGCGGTGCTTGTTGAGGCAGGGACGTCTTCGGTCGGCACTCGGAAGAAGACATTGTCATCCACCCAGTGTCCGGTGGGACCAATGCCATGTGCTCGGCAGATGTCTGCGAATGCGTCCGCAAACAAGCCGAAGGCTCCACAGGCAGGTCCCAAACCAAATGCGAGGAACATGTCAATGTAAAACTTGCCTTCCCATTCGACGACGGTTCCTGGCCATTGTGATGGGTGAAGAGGGATCTGACGGAAGGCGGAGATGACGTCCCGCACGAAAGCTTGTGCGGAGCGGGGAAGGGAGAGGATCGTTGCGCAGATGTTGGTAAATGTATACCATGTTGTTGGCCACATATTGATGTCCAGGGTGGAGTTGACTGAGGGATTCTGGGTGGGGCTGAGTGTTTTAGGGTAGCTGAAGTCTTGAATGAGTCGGTATTTGCCGTTGGGTTTGGGACGCAGTCCAGTGGTGCTGTCTGGAAAGGGCCAATGATGTTCTCGACGGCCTTGCGTGAAGGGTGAGGCCCGTGGTACCTGCGAGCGCTGAGCTCTTTGTTGATGATGAGTTCAACTTGTTCCGGAGAGTTGAGTGCGGAGTTGTGGTGTTTGGATATGTGAGTGCGCACCGGTGCCTGTATGCCGATGTCGAGGCCGGAAAGGAGAGCTTCGACAATGGTCGGGTACCGTCCTTGGAGGTTGGCTGCCGCCAGTTCCTCCTTCCACCCGTCAATGTTGAGAAGGAGTGCCGAACGGTGGTGCGGTGGTGGTGCCCAGGTTGCACCGTTGTGCACTGCAGGAGTGGAGTCCGCACAAGGAGCAGATGTGAGCTTTGGTGCACTCGCCCTGCAGCCGGAGATGTTCCATCCGATGCAGACGGGCTTGCGACCTGCGCGAGTGACGAGGTCGCCATTGTCGTCCCTGATGGCGAAGGTGGGTTGTAGATTGGCGGCAAGGCGCTGTACTCGGCAGCGGCGGACGTCGTGCTGCTGCTTTGACCCGCACAGAGCACATGCCTTGTTGGCTTTGGGAGGACCGTTGGTGGCTGGGGTTTGGGTACGAAAAGGCTTGTTCTGAGAGCGATGTTGAGCCCCTCCATTCAGGGGCTGAAGCGGTGGCTGACTGTTGCTGGCAGTTGACTTGGCGATCAGGGCTTTGAGCTCCCGCACAGTACCCGCTCGTTGTTCCTTGATCATCTCGTTGAACGTCTTCAAGGGAAACTTGGATGGATCGAACGCCTTGAGCTTCTTCAGTTCTCTCTCCTTCTTCTTGGTGGACCAATCCGACTCCTCGATGGCCTTCATCTTGTTCTTGGTGCGCCGGGTCTTGTTTGCGAAGCTGTCTCGCTGGAAGTGATGGAGCTTCTGAAGAACCAATTGGATGTCGGGATCGTCGCGCTTCTGGTGCGATTTGATCATCGTGTTGAAGGAGTCCCATGCCTGGACCGTCTCCTTGGCCACGTTCTCGTCCCTCATCGTGTCTCGCCAGGTGTCCAGCGCCCAGTGGAAGTCGGATTGGGAGAGCTCCACGTCTTCCAAGAAGTTCTTTGGCATGTCTTTTGTGATGCGCTTGAGCGTGTTGCCGCTGACGGCGAGGTTCATGGGGAGGTCGTCGTGTCGTTCCCTGCAGGTGGCTGGCGTAAACCACCATAGGTCCACGAATTCGCCCTTCTGGACCTTCTTGCAGATGTGCAAAGGTACACGGAGCGCATCCCACTGCTCCGGATTGGTCTTGCCCTTGATCCAGCCAATGTTCGCAGCTGTACTGGTTCTGCTGCTGCTGCTGGAGTCGTCCTCGTCCGACGAGGTAAATTCCCCATCCGATTCCGATTCCGAAGAGGAAGACGAGGGCGAGGAGCTGTCGGACTCGGAGTTGTTTCCCTTTGAGCTGCCGCGGCGCGACTTTGACTTCTTCTTGGACTTGTTTGCGCGCTCCTTGACCTTGTTCTTCTTCTGCTTCTATTAGTTTAGCGTGAAAAGCGTAACGAGCGGCCTTGCGAGGAGTGGAGGTGAGGAGAGAAAATTTTCACCGCAAGGTGGACGTCCACCACCTCCCCCCTCCTCACCTTCTTCCTCGCACACCGCAATTTTTAGACCAAACATCACACCTTTACTCAATCCAGCATGGCAGACAACAGATTTACACAAGAAGACTTACAAGCAATGGGAGCAGCTGCTGCTATTGCGGTTCGAGAAGCGGAGCGGCGAGACAAGGAAGGAGGTGCGGAACGGATCTCCATCCCAAAGTTCAGACATAATCCACAGCGCGTGGATACCGCCGTGCGCCCGTGGCCCGAAGCACCCTATGCCATTCCCCGAGATGTGGTCGAGCTGTTCCGACGCGGAGATCAGCCCCCTCTCATCTGGCTCACCGTCGAGGGAATTCTGGATGCAGGCCGCCGCCGGCAGCAGCTTACTTTCCCCTAGACAAGAAGAGCCAGGACGAGGTCAACAGCGCTCTTGCGCGCGATGCGCTGCTTCCTCGCGCACCGTTCCTTGCGGCTCTAGGTGCACTGGCGGCTTTGTTCCGTGCCTTTCAAAACATGGAGGAGCTGGCCGAGGACGAGCAAGACCCGGCCACTCTCATCGACGAGCTATGCCTAGCAATCACAGCTCGCGCATCTGACGAGCATTGGGGACTTTGGCGTCAGTACGTGCGCGACGTGCTGGCGAAGATATGGGCTCCGCGCCGGGACGACGAGCTGGACTTCAATGTCGGCAAAATCGATCCCAAGATGTTGAGCCTGACGGAAGAAGCGGCCTCGGTTCCCAAAGGCCGCGCCGACGACCACTCGGAAGACAGCAAGAATCTCGTCACTTACTTGCTCACAGCAAACCGCGGTGACGCCGAGACTGCTGCGGCTCATTATGAAGAGCAGCTCAAAGCGCTGCGGATCGGAGCTTTTGGCGCGAATGCCGCCGGCCCGCCGGAAGGAGCGGGCCGAACTGGAGCGCAGGCGGGCGGCCTTCCCTCCTTCAAGCGCAAGGTGCGCGAGGGTGTATCTTCTTTACAGCCCTTTCGACCCGCGCCATCGTCAGGATCTCCTCGTGTCGATGGCGCCGCAGCGCAGAGGATCGTCGTCGCCGGCGTCGTGGCAAACGGGAGCGATCGCCCACAAAATCGCTTTTGCACCGCCTGTCTCCGTCCAAACGCTGGACATGACTTCCGCACTTGTCCCAAAGCTCATACAGACCACCTCAAGTGCATTCCTCCGCATGGCTGGCGGTGGGAGAACAAAGGCGCATGCTTCTGCAATCGATTCAATCTTGGAATCGAATGCATGTCTCCAGCCGACAAATGCTCATTTGGGCACTATTGCTCTCGCTGTGGGCGAGATGGCTGCCGTGCAATCTCGTGCGTCGAGAACCGCGCATGATGAGGCTCTCATCGCCGCCTTTCGTCACCCAGCCTGCGTCCCGTTGCGGCAGGGAGCCTTCGAGCAGGCGCTGTTGTGCTTGTCTCCTTCGCATCAAATTCGTCTTGCTCGAATCCCGGAGAACGTCATCTCGGGGTTCTCCATGGGACCATTATCTTTGCCTACGACCACGATCATTGCACCGAATCACTTTCGCCCAGACCAGCTGACAATCATTCACAATTGGAAGGACGACGCGTTGAAGAAGGGCTTTGCCGCGGGACCATTCCGCGTAGAAGCAATCGAGCGTTTGGAGGGCCCTATTGTGACGATTCCCCTTACTGTCGTTCATACTCCTGCCACATCTTCGAAACCGGCGAAGGATCGCGTTTGCTTCAACGCGACCTGGGATCCAAACAAGCACCTCCCCGAAGGAACTCTGCCTTCCGTCGTCGGATCCGTTAATCACGAGTTGAGGGATGAAGACATTGAATGTGAATGGTTTCTGGTCAATGAGGTCAAAGTGTGAGTACCATGTGCAACCCCTTGTCCCCTTCCCTTCCTCCCCGACTCCCATTCTCGGCTACTTTGCCTATGCGCCTCGCGCCTTCGATCACCGTTGTGCCATCGCGCCTTCCGACTGTCGTCTCATCTGCCTGTCGTGCCGTCGTGCTGTCGTGCTGCCGAATTGTCGAGCCGTCAACCGTCGTGCTGTCGTGCCATCATACTGTCGTGCTCTTGCGCCGTCGTCCCGTCGTCGTGTCGTGCTGTCCGTGCGTTGTCTGCTGCCGCTCTGGAAGCTAACATGTTCCGTCATTCCGTGCTGCCTGTTCTTTGCATACAGGCTATTGGCATCCTTGCCGCCATGGGCTCGAGTCATGGGATACGATCTGCAAGACGCCTATCAGCAGCTCGCAAACGCACCATCTCAGCGCAGGAGATTGGCATTTTCGGTAGAGGATCAGATCTTCGTCTGGTTGAGAGGCATGTTCGGCGTGTCCACCATGGCGGCGATATTTGGGCAACTCTGCGATCTCACATGCGCATGGCTGGAGCATCAGTGGCCCTCCGTTCTCGCTCGACACTTCGCCGACGATCACCTAATTGCTGATACATCCCAGCATCAGGCCCTCACGGAACAGCACGTCCTATCGGAAGTGGAGCTCTTTGGATGGACCATACACCCAACCAAGCGATTTGGTTGGTCGCGGCAGTTTGAGCTGCTTGGTTTCCGCTGGGATCTAGACGCTCTTCGGGTGGAACTCACGCCTCACAAACGCGACAAGTATCTGGCCAAGATATCTCACCTTTTGCGTCAAGCCCCCGCGGGCCAGGCTGCATTCGTGTACGACTACAAGGAGATCTCCAGCCTCATAGGCTCCCTCGTCCATACTTGCGCCATATTCACCGCACGGCGGTCGAGGCTCAACGCGCTATATGCCCATCGAAATCGTCTCCACCCCAAGTGGAGAGGTCACGGACTACACCTGCCCCGGGACGTTCGACGAGAGTTGAAGGATTGGGCGCATTTCCTCCAGACATCTGACTTGAGTGCTTCCTTTGATCTGCCTGTGCACACTTCGTCGCACATCGTCTACTCCGACGCGTCTAACGAAGGCTGTGGGGTAGTAGTGGATGGACAAGCTCGTTTCTGGCCGTTAGCGAAGCAGGCACACGAGGCAGAAGTCGACATTGGGGTCATGGAGATGTGGGCACTGCATTTGGCCTTACAGACGGTGGTGGCCCTCGGATCCCGGGACAGTGTTGTGTCATTCCACGTTGACAACTTGGGCGTTGTCTTTGCAGCGAGGAAGGGACGATCACGTTCCAAGCTCACCAACCACTGCTTGAGCGATCTAGCACTACGAGCAATGGCGGCAAATATTGTCATGTCCATCGTTTACGTTGCGTCCGCCGACAACCTGGCCGACGCTCCCTCTCGAGGCGACGTTTCGGCGTTCGCCCCTCTCAAAGTCAATTTGGCCGAACCCTGGGTCGACATCCTGGGGTCGGCTACTCCCCAATGAGGACTAGGTCCTCTTGCCGCGCAGTCGACTCCGCGCAGCAAGAGCCTAATAGTCAAGCGAGTCGAGCTCATCCTGCCCCTTCAGTACCACCAAGCCTCCCAGATTTACCACCTCCGCCGTCTCCATCTTTGCCCATATCATCACCAACTCCTCCTCCAAGCATTCCTCGGACCCGACCTCCACGTCGCTTGGGTCACCACGTTCACTCGTCCAATTCCAGCCTTCCCGTTCTCATTTCTCCCATTACTCGCCAACTTCCCTCAGCCAGTCGACCGCCTCGGCGTCTCGGCGCCTCCTTCGTTGCTGCCCCATCTGTTTCCGTCAAATCCCAGCATTTGACCCCATCTCATGGTCGACTCAGCATGACCTCGCAACCGCTGGCTTCCACGTCCAACTGCGGGAGGCTCGTGACACAGAGCCGCGCCTTGGCACCCATCAATACACTCAGTCATGGTAATTTGCGCCCCGTTGGAAGCGTCGATCCATCGTGGGCGTGGACCTCTTTGTCCGCAGACAACGAAGCAACATGCGACATGACAACAACCTTCGCTCTGGGCATTACCCCAAAAGAAGAAGTTGCCCTGCGCCTGACACCCGCCGTTCACCTCCTCAGTGCCGCTCAGGGGACCTCAGACGTGCGACTGGCGATCAGTATGTCAGCACCTCTGGCTCAGTCCGTGAAACCATCGACGCGAATCACATACGGTCAGGTGATCGTTCAGTATCTGCGCTGGTGTGAGGAGATTGGCCTGCCACCTCATTTCCGTTTTCCCGCCGCTACCAACATTCTGTCCTGTTTCCTCACACACGACCAAGACAAGAGACGAGCCAGCACGTCACAGCAAAAGACGTACGCTCTCATGTACTGGCATCGGATTCAGAAAATGCCTTGGGCGCTGGACTCATCAGTTACGAGACTCTTGCGTCGCTCGGCAAAACTCGAAGGGCTTCCCCTACTCGAGAAGCGTCGACCGGTTCGCCTACCGGACCTTCAAGCCCTACGGCAGCAGGCAAACCTTTCCGACCCGAGTCATGTGGCGGTTTGGGCGGCGGCGCTGTTTGCCTTCTTTGCCATGTGTCGACCAGGCGAAATCTCCGTCCGAACCCTGAGTGCAGATACCGCTGAACGAGCACGATGGTCAGGGTTCAGTTCTGTCCCCGCGCGAGGAGCGCGCAACATTGCATCGGTCGTACTGAAATTGCCGTCGGAGAAGGTACATGGTGCTGCGGGGTTTGATCGTCTTGTGGCTCAGCAACGCCAAATGCCTGGGCTTTGTCCTGTGGCAGCGTTCCACCAACATCAAGCCACCAATGGTCCACGCCCTGCAGAAGCTCCCTCTGCAATAGGAGCTTTTTCCTACATCACGACCGCAGGTCAGCGGCGCGAGCTCACCGAAAGCCACTTCAGCAAGACCATCAACGCATGGCTAAAGGCAGCCGGTCGCGAGCGCGTGTCGGGTCACTGCTTCCGCATCGGTGGAGCGACATTTTTCTTTAGTGCCGGGAAGCCCCTCGACGACATTCGTGTTCGAGGAGGCTGGGAGTCCGATGCATACCTGGTTTACATCAGAGACAGCTATGTGCGGCACGCTGAGCTGTTCGTGATGTAGACGCGACGCACCTCTTCTATGGGTAGGGAACTAAGTTCTCTCCTTCATGCTCCCGGGACTCGTTCGATTCTTCCTCCCTTTCGGTCCTGGTCTCAATTTTCGTGTTCAAGTTTCCACAATCTTACCACCACTTTTGCCCAGCAGTCCACACCGGTCCCTCATCGTCGTCCACGATTCATCGCTCCATCTTTGCTAACCTTCTTCATGCGTTCCTCTTGGCAGACCGCAGTTTACCTCTCTCCGTGCGCGTTGGTGACGGGTCGAGCGGATAGTTTGACATGGCTGACCTGCGCTCGCAATACTGTCCCTCACCTCACATTAATACAGTGCTGGCCCCACGCCCTCGGGCAGCTGACCTTCTTCTTATTATCTGTGTCTCCCGACCAGCCCTTCTCTCTCTGCCGTTCTTCGGTTCTTCCCCAGGCCGACCTTTTACGAAGTTCCAGGTGACATAGATTCCTTGAGCCCGCACCCGATCCCCTGCTCGGCTGTTCCTGTTTCGGCCTTTCGGGCTCGGGTCCAGGTAGCGGGACCCGTGTCGGAGCTGGACCGCCGGGCTTCCACTCTCGAAGCTCTGCAAGTGGGTTACGCGTTGCGGCCGACCTCTCTGAGCGGAACGCGATGCGCAGATGGGAGCCGCACGGGCTCGGTCAGGTCGCAGCGTTCGAGCAATCAAAGTTGCTCCATACCCACAAAGCGTCTCATCAGAGTCGCGAGACATCTCACTGACAGACAGGCTAACAATTACGTTGGTCTTAACAGATACATGATCGCGAGATAGCTCACTGACAGACGGGCTGACAATTACATCCTTCTTCATACATCTTTCTTCATAGATAGACGTGGACTGAACGAGCGAGAAAGGCTATTAGTTTAGCGTGAAAAGCGTAACGAGCGGCCTTGCGAGGAGTGGAGGTGAGGAGAGAAAATTTTCACCGCAAGGTGGACGTCCACCACCTCCCCCTCCTCACCTTCTTCCTCGCACACCGCAATTTTTAGACCCCACCCGCCTCCCCGAGAGGACCTCCCCCTAGCGCATGCGCTCCCGCAGCCGCACGGGCTCGGTCAGGTCGCAGCGTTCGAGCAATCAAGTTGCTCCATACCCACAAAGCGTCTCATCAGAGTCGCGAGACATCTCACTGACAGACAGGCTAACAATTACGTTGGTCTTAACAGATACATGATCGCGAGATAGCTCACTGACAGACGGGCTGACAATTACATCCTTCTTCATACATCTTTCTTCATAGATAGACGTGGACTGAACGAGCGAGAAAGGCTTCTTCTTTCTCGCCTTCTCGCTCGAGGTTCGCTTCCGCTTCTTCTGCTGTTCGGGCTGGTTGTGCTGAGAGGACGCCGGCGACGAGGGGCAGAGGTTGATCCCCATCAGCTCCGTTAGACGACGGCGCTTCAAGACCTCTCCAATCGCTTCCTCGAGTGCGTCCTTTGGGCCCATGTTCTCCGTCAGGAGGATGCTGTACGCCATATCCAACGCCCCGTGTCGCTCGCTCCTGGTGAGCTGGTGCTGCTCTTGCTCGAGGATCCATGCCGTGCTATTCTCTCGAAGCTGCTGTGCCAATTCGACTTGTGCCGGTGTGAACTCTGGCTGTTCGGGTTCGGCGTCTGGGACAACGGGTGCTTCAGGTGCAGCGGGCCCTGCGTCTGCCATGGATCTGTGTGGAAGAAGGTGTGCAGCTATGTTAGCTGTGTGTATCTGTAGTGTGTGTATAGGGTAGTTTCCCTCACCAATTGTGTGTAGGTGCTCCTATGCTGAGGATTCTCGCGACTGTTGCGCGGTGTTGGGGTTGACGTTGATGTTGGTGCTGGTGTTTTGATGTGTGTGTGGGAAGAAAGTAGTGAGGAAGAGACGAACGGGCAAGGCGTGTGTAGCGCAAGCGCGGAAGACGAGGTGCTGTGATGGGAGAGAGGAGGATGTGTGAGCATGGTGCGTTCTCCCATCTTGATCAAGGAGGTGTTGCTTTCAGGAGGTGCTTGGGCCAGCTTGGTGGTCTTCCTTACTTGCTCCACCGAGTCCCGGCGAAGCCCATACCCTGCCACACGTGGCGCGGGCTAACCAATGTTTGTATGAGAGCGTATGGTGTTGTTGTTGTTGTTTGCTGGAAGGAGGGGAGGAGATGGAAGTCAGCAACCAGTAAGGACGAGGACGAGGATGAGGATAAGAGGAAAAGACTTACCTTGAAGACAGTGGATCGAGGACGAAGCCACATGTGGAAGCACCGAGTAATCTCGTGCAGTTGGTCAGGACCGGGGCTCGACCCCAGGAGAGTGGAAGGGAAGGGGATGGGGCGAGAGGTTCGGGATTCAGCCTCCCGAAGGAGGTGTACTGACCACTACTGGCCAAGTCCAGGGCGTTCCCCAACAGTCTCAGAAGAGAAGTGGAGCGCTTCGGCCTCATAAAGGTGTTACTACCCACCCTGGCGCAAGGCGATCGTGTCCCCCAGTGGTCTCTCAACGCGACCCCACATCTCTTGGACTCGATCCCGAGGGAGCTGATCCCGGACCCCGTGCAAGCGAGAGGACTGGTGCTTACCTGTGAGGGCACCTGCTGTGTGTCAGGGCCGGTATTGGGACTCGGAGTCGTTGGCCATCTTGACCTCCCTGATATTGCCAGTGTTGACGATGAGCATGGCTTGTGAGTGTATGGATGCGGAGGAGATCTTGATGTGGGTGAAGGCCGGTGTTGAAAGGTGACTCCGAGTCGTGGACCATCTTGACCTATGCTGACAATGAGCATGTCTTGCGTATGAATGTGTGTATGCGTAGGAGACCTTGCCTCTTGTATGTGGTGTGTGGTGTGCGTACGTTTGTCGTCATGGATGGGGTCTCGATGCGAAGATTGTCTGAGGAGTGTCTTCTGGAATGAGAGAAGGAAGAAAGGGATGGAGGTCAGCAACGGTGACGGTGAAGGTGACGGTGACGATGAGCCAGAAACTTACTTGTGCATCTTGAAATGCGAGCGGGGGTGTTGGTAACAGAGGTTGTCTACAGTGCCACGGGATGGAGACGAGCATATAGTCAGAGAACAACGAGGGTGAGGAGGTAGATTGAGAGTGTGGAGGTACTCACCTGAACGACCTGCTCATGTGCTCGGATGGCAGCGAGAGGCTCTCCTAGAAGGATAAGGAGGGGAGAAGAAAACAAAGTCAGATGACAGTCGGGACGATGATGAGGACCAGCATGAGGTAGACGATCGGGGTTGAGTAGTGAAGAGTGAAGATGTTGGCAGACGAGGGAGAGATGATGTGAGAAGAGAAGGCCAACTCACCTGTGGCAAAGGAGAGAAGCTCTGAGTAACACAGCAAAGGGATCCTGTCTGTGTGCTCTTGGTACGGTAGAGTACGTTGGTGGTTGTGGGTGCTGGGCGTATGTGGCTGTATGCATGTTTGAGCATGTATGTTTTGTTATTGTTTGCTGGAAGGAGGGGAAGAGCTGTAAGTCAGCAAACGGTAAGCACGAGGATGAGGATGGGGATGGAAGAAAAGACTTACCTTGAAGACAGTGGATCGAAGACGAAGCCACATTAGGAAGCACCAAGTGGTCTCGTGCACAGTTGTGGGTCCGGGCAGACCCCAGGAGAGTGGAAGGGAAGGGATGGGGGGAGAGGTTGGGGATTCAGCCTCCCGAAGGAGGTGTACTGACCACTACGGGCCAAGTCCAGGGCGTTCCCCAACAGTCTCAGAAAGAGAAGTGGAGCGCTTCGGCCTCATAAAGGTGTTACTACCCACCCTGGCGCAAGGCGATCGTGTCCCCCAGTGGTCTCTCAACGCGACCCCACATCTCTTTAACTCGATCCCGAGGGAGCTGATCCCGGACCCCGTGCAAGCGAGAGGACTGGTGCTTACCTGAGAAGGCACCTGCTGTGTGTCAGGGCCGGTATTGGGACTCGGAGTCGTTGGCCATGTTGACCTCCTTGGCATCGCAAGTGCTGACCATGATCATGTCTTGTGAATGGGGGTGTGTGTGGATGCGAAGGAGCAGGAGGTCTTGATGGTGTGAGTCAGGGCCGGTGTTGGATTGGTTGACTCCGAGTCGTGGACCATCTTGACCTCGCCGGCATTGCAAGTATTGACGACGATGAGCATAGCTCATGTGGATATGTGGATGCGAAGGAGGTCTTGACCGCGATGTGGGTGTGGTCTTGAAATGTGTGTGTATGTGTTTGGTCTTGACTCTTTTGTGTGGTGATGTGTGTAGTCGTGACTCTTGTATGTGATGTGATGGTCTGCGGTATGCTGGTCGATGTCTTCATCGTCTTGAGTAGTCTTGACATGCGACCGTGATGTGATGCATAGATGTTGTCTACAGTGGGACGGGATGGAAACGAGCAAAGGAGTCAGAAACGAGTGGCGGCGAGGGTAATGCGGTAGATGAGGATGAGGAGGTACTCACCTGAACGACATAGGTTCGGATGCAACAGAGAAGCTCTCCTAGAAGGATGAAGACAGAAGAAGAAAGCAAAGTCAGATGACATTCGGGACGATGATGAGGACCAATCATTAGGAAGATTGTGAGGGTGAGGAGTGCAGATGATGTCAGGATGGAAGACCAACTCACCTGTGGCAAAAGAGAGCAGCGCTGAGGAAACACAGCGAAGGGAACAGTGTGTGGGTCCATGGGCAACTGTCGACGAGGTGGATGGATGGAACAGTGTGTGAAATCCCATGGACGACTGCTGAAGAGATGGATGAGAGACGATGGTGATGTCAGTGGATGAAGGATGGGACGATGAAGTGAGGGGCAGAGATGAAGATGAAGACAGAAGAACAGGGCAACGGTGAAAGAGTGCAGAGCCCAGAAAATCATGCAAGCAGCGAGAGGATGAGGGTGAAGGAAGTTGTTCGACAACCGACAAAGAGAAGGAGGGACGGCATCGAGAAGAGGGAAGGGAGAACAGGGAAGGTTGAGACTTACCAGTGAAGACTGAGGAGTCTTGTGAGTAGTTGAAGATGAAGAGGTATAAGAGAAGAGGTTGTGTGAGAAGTGAAAGGTGGATGTGTGTGAGAGAGGATGAGGAGATGGTGGAAGGGGGGAAGAAAATTTTCTCTTCGGGGGGCCCTCTTTATAGCTTTCGTCCCCCTCTGATCTTCTCGAACCATCCATACGAAGACTGTCTTCTTATACAAGAGGAAGGAGGATCAGGCAGAACAGCAGTGTAAGAGAGGCGCGCACAGACCAGTATCAGGAGGGCGAATACATGCTGTATAAGAAACGAGTGCGTATCACTAGAAATGTCTAGCCCCAAAGTATAAGTGCGTTCTTATCGGAAGCGCTGAGTCTGCCGCCTTTCCTCTGTTGACCTTGCCGAAGAGGTCATTTTGGCTTTTGGCGCCGCGATTTTGTATTTGAGCAGCCATAAGGTCGAAAGACTGAAGATGACTACCGGAAGGGGAAAGGACGAGGAAGTTGACGAGACGGAGCTCAATGGGCGCGAGGAAGGGAAGTCAAAGGGCTGCTGAACTGTGCCCAGAGGGAGGAGGGGCTTTCCTTCATGGACGGTCTTCTCTTCGAGCATACTCTTCCCTTGTAATTCTCAGCCGTCAGAGAGGAGGTCGTGTAAGGTCTCGATTGAAACAGGACGGCAATAAACAAACCATGGGAAACGCCACTTGATAAGCGCCGCTAGCCATCCAGCATCCAGTGTGATCAGAGAAAAGGTCACGCGGTCACGAGCGATGAGGAAGCAGAAGAATGGCAGAGGATGGAGCGAGGGTGTGTGAGGATCAGGTGTAGCGCGCGTCAAGGTAAGGAGACCTGGAAGGGAGAGGGAGACCGAAGGGAGAGCCGAGCACAAGAAGAGGAAGTTGAATGGAGTGCCGTACAGCGGGAGAAGAGAAGAACGTGGCAACTGTCGACGGCAAGCCCGAAGAAGAAGCCCCTCGACAGCCTATGGGTCGATCTCTCAACTGGCAAAGGCGGACGGAAAAGATTTGCTCGACCTCTTCATGCAGACCACGCAGGATCGTGAGGAGCTCTTGATTGCGGCTCTTGAACTTCTTGATTGCTGGACGGTGAGTCCTGAAATGTATTGGTCGTTCAACACGGACACACCAGCGACTTAGTTCTGACTCCTTTCCCTCTATTCTCTACTTACACTCAGACCATGGCTGAAGTCCTCTCCTGCTTACTTCTATGAG
The DNA here is from genome assembly GCA_001689995.1 of Tilletia indica. Lineage (NCBI taxonomy): Eukaryota > Fungi > Basidiomycota > Exobasidiomycetes > Tilletiales > Tilletiaceae > Tilletia > Tilletia indica. Next base: position 36,360 of record MAPW01000195.1, read on the forward strand.
ATGATGGCACACTCGAAACAGTCCGACGCGATTCGATCGAGATGCTGGGCGACTGTCCCGAGGAAGAATACCGGTTGCATCATAGCGCGCCCAAGGTAAGTCGCCTTCCCACCGTATTTCTAAGCAGTAGCCAAGGCTCTTACCACCTCTTCCTTTCGCTTTGGACAGAATAGCAAGCAGTGCGTCAAGGACACTCTTCTCGTCCCTACCGCGCCATCAGACCTGGCCCGAATTCGGTTTTGACAAGGAGGGAAATGGCCGGCTGGTTCGACTGGGCCATGGCGCGAACGAACGCGGAGGGTGAAGACGGTATTCACAGTGGCGGCAGCACATGTTCAACGGTGGGCCGCGGTTGTGTTTGGGGATGAACCTAGCCAGTGAGTTCATGCTTTCCATTCACGTCTCTTTGTCCGAACGCGCTGCGGTCTTCTAACTTTACCTCCTCTCATGTTCCCAGGCTGAGAGGCTCTCAGCATCGTCGCCGCCATAGTCCCCGTCTTCGACTTCCACTGGGCTCGAAAGGATCAAGGCCAGACGGCAAGTTGGCCTCCGATCTACCTGTGCGAGATCGGATGGAGCGGATGCGCAAGGCGGCGAGAAGGTTCTTTGGCATCAGTACGACTGGTCCCGCTGTACGCGTGTGCCATATAGCATATAGTCTCGTATTCTATGTCCAATCTATCTTGCTCGCTCAATCGTAACCCTGCTCTCAAGCTTCCATGAGTAAGTAAGTATATGAGAGAAAGCTCTTCACCGACATTCATGCAGACAAGGAGGAAGGAAGTAAAAAGCGCAGAAACATAAGCGCGAGAGCGTTGCGATGCGATTGCAGAGGTCAGGAGACGAGAGACAAGGGGTGGGAATGTGTGTGAAGGTGAGAGTGGCAGGCTTGTATGTGGTGTGTATGTGTTGTGGGTACGTGTGTTGTGTATATGCGTGTTGATGTGTTGTAGGTACCTGGACATGTTGTGAATGGAGGCGCTTTCTGCTGAAGTGCTGAAGCCCGAAGTCTCCTGTCGAAAGGGAAGCAAAGAGTTGAGGGTCAGGGAAACGTAGGGTAAGGGTGAAGGTGATCGTGACAAACGAAGATGAGCAGGACACTCACTGAAAGGTTGGTCTCCTGACCGCGTGGGTACGTCCACCGTACCTGTATGCCTATTCGTGATGAGCCGAAGGTGTTCTGAAAGACGAGGAGAGAGATTAGTGTTGAGCGTCAGCGATAAGTGTGCATGGATGAGAGGATGAGGACGAGCGGGACGCTCACCGAGGTCCGAGTCTGTTCAACGCCCGGCGTGGTCAGGGCTTGTCGCGTTGTGCTTGAGGACGATGGAGAGATAGGGAGGAAGGAGGGACGAGGATATCAGCCAAGATTCGTGCCAGATTGAGGATGAGGATGAGGGTGGGAGTAGGAAGAGAAGGGACAACTCACTCGAACACATGCGAGACATAGAGCATTGCTGCTGGAAAAGTGGCGAGAAAGTCGGTCAACATAAAGAGGAGCAGCCAGGGGAGGGGAAAGGAAGAGAAGGTCATACTCACCTCGACGGAGAGGTGGACGGAGTGGAGCGTAGCGGACCAAGTGCTGTTGCTGTCGACGCCGGGCTGGGTCTTGATCCTGGCTTCTAGGTGCTCTCGGTGTGGTAGTGTGCGTTGGTGTTCGTGTGCATTTTTTTTGAGAGCGTATGGGGTTGTTATTGTTTGCTGGAAGGAGGGCAGCAGATGGAAATCAGCAAATGGTAACGACGAGGATGAGGATGAGGATGGAAGAGTAGACTTACCTTGAAGACAGTGAATCGAAGACGAAGCCACATTAGGAAGCACGAAGTGATAACACTCTGCCGAGGGCGAGCATGAGCACTATACTTTGCTGCCTTGGTGCCGTTGCTGCGTTGCGCGGATTTCCCACGTTGCATTGTTGCCATGATGCCGAGTATGGGGGTCGGTGTCGACCATGTATGTGGTGTTGCATGTACGTGGATGGATGTACGAGTGCATGATGCTTTGTGTGTGTGTGTGTGTGTGTGTGTGTGTGTGTGTGTGTGTGTTTTGAAAAGCCTATGCATTCGTGGGAAGGCGAACTTGGTAGGCAGTTTTGCCTAGAGTATAGAGGGAGAGGTAAACATCAAAGTCAGTAAAAGGCCAGTATGAAGATGAGGATGAGAAACGACTCACCTAGACAGCATGAATGTTCGTTATTTGTTAAAACTCGAACCAAAGGAAGCTTGTCCGGACTGGGCGCAGACGAAGCCATACCTGCTGAGAGTGCTGTGGCGATTGGTGGCATGGGGTCGATCACGACCCTCCGAGCTTCTTGATCATGCCGGTATTTCGAGGGCGACAGAGTGAAGTTGGTCATCGGTGGGTGGGTGGTCGGTGGGATGCGATGTGCATGTACATGCGTGTGAGATGTACATGCGAGCGGTGGATGTGCTGGGTTCTTGTGGCCTCAATGAACGTGTCCAGTGCCTTGACAGCAGAGTATCTCCTAAACGGAGACGATAAGGACGAAGAGTACAGTTAGTAACCAGGGCTGGTGAAGGACAGAATGGAATCGAAGATGAGGGAGGGAGGGTCTTACCTGAACAGTTGGCAATGCAAGTCATGGAAGGCCCTAGTCGTGTCTAAAAGAAGGAGAATGGGAGAGTAGTGGGAGGAAGGAAGATTGAAGTCAGCAAAAACCGAGGAGTGATAGTAAGGCGTGAGAATGGAAACAGGGGTGAGGGGAAACTCACGGCATCTCGAAGTCTCGCAGGTCGCGGCAAAGCATTCCTTCACAGAGTGAACCTAAAGAGGAATCAAAAAAACATGAGTCAATGGACGAAGAGGAGGCGATGTATCAAGGGAGAGGAGATGGAAAGACTTACTTGCTTACGTCGAAAGCAAAGGCGGGGTATTGATGAAGAAAGATGAGCAGCTGCTGATTTGCGATAATGTCCTATAAAGAAAAGAGGGAACAGACATGAGAGAAGAGAGCAAAATAGTCAGTAAAGGTGAGGATCAGGTCGAAAGTGAGCCGAGGAGACGGCGAGGATCAGGGGCAGGACGGGGTGCAGGATGGATTCGAGGACGGGCTCGAAGGTGAACCAATATCGACGAGAATAGGATTCTATGGAGAACGTTCGGAAAGGAGGTCGGGAAAGAAGGGAGAGAAGGGAAGGAAAGACTTACCTGAAGATCGAGGTCTGAGTTTGAAGTATTTGAGTGAACGTGTAAATTGCCTTGCTCCTTAGTCCCTTCCCGGTCGTGGGCGTTGAGGACAGGTACCTCCTTGAGCGAAGCTGGAGTGGTAGCCGTGGAAGGGAGGAGGAAGGATGTCGCCGTGAAGCGGGGCTGAGCGTTGAGAATTTGAAATGTGGATGCCGGTGCGGATGCAGAATTCAAGAGACAAGAGATGCGTTCATGAGGGTATGGGATTTGGCCTGTGCGCGACACTGCGAGAGTGTATGGGGCAAGCGTGGTGCGCGTGTGTGTGAGAGTTCTTTGGCCATGGGGACTTTGAGTGCGTTGTGCTTGTATGCATGTTGATTGTTGACCATGTAGGGTGCGATGTTGTGGTTGTGCATTGTGAGTGCAGGTGTGGGCCTTGAGTGTCTCCTACAGCGAGGGAAGGAGGGGGAGAGACGACGGTCAGCGAACAGTGAGACGAGCGTGAAGTCGTGTCGACAATGCTGAGCGACGAGGGCGAGAGGGACACTTACTTGAGCATGTTGATTCCTGATCGTGTGTGGTGCGTCCATGGACCGTGGGTGGGTATGTGAAGAGGATGGCCGATGAGGGTTATCTGGGAAGGCGAGGAGGTAAGGAAGAGATGAGCCTGGATGAACGTTCATGTGGGCGCGAAGCGGAGGGCGAGCAGGAACAGGACACTCACCAGGCATAGTTTCGTCTCGATCGTGCGCGGTGAGGACAGGCGCTTCCTTGGGCGAAGCTGAAGTTGAAGTTGTGGAAGAGAGAAGGACGGATGCCGCCGTGAGGCGGGGCTGGGCGTTGAGTGTTGAGATGCGGATGCAGAAGTCAAGAGACAAGAGAAGGGTTCGTGAGGGTATGGCCTTTGGGCGAGATTGTGGGCGTGGGAGTGGTACGTGTGTGTGTTCGGACTCCTGGGCATTTGGGTATGTAATCAGTGTCGTGAATGTATATGTGTATGCGATGAACGGTGCCGGTGATGTGATTGTGCGTTGTGAGCGTGGTGTGGGTCTTGAGTAGGTCTTGAGTACTTATGGACATTTGGGTATGTAATCAGTGTCGTTAATGTGTCTGCGATGAACGGTGCCCGTGTTGTGGTTGTGGGTTGTGAGCGTGGTGTGGGTGTTGAGTGGGTCTTGAGTGCCTCCTAGAACAAGAGAAGTAGGGGAATGACAGTCAGCGAACAGTGAAGACAAATAGGAAGGGCTGTCGTCCGTTGAGTAACGAGGGTGAGAAGGACACTTACATGAGTATCTTGATTTCGGATCGTACAGTGTGCGTCGACTTGTCCGTGGACCGTGGGTGTGTTTGTGAAGAGAACGGACGATGAATGTTATCTGGGAAGGCGAGGAGGTAAGGAGGAGATTAGCCCTGACGAACGATGAACGGTGAGCACGAAGCAGAGGGCGAACAAGAGCAGCATACTTACCAGGCATAGTTCCTCCCGGCCGTGACTCGCGTGCGTTGAGGATGGGCGCTTCCTTGAGAGAAGCTGGAGTGGAAGTTGTGGAAAGGATGCCGCCGTGAAGCGGGGCTGAGGCCTGAGCGTTGAGATGCGGATGCGGATGCAGAAGTCAAGAAGAGACAAGGTATGCATCTGTGAAGGTATGGCCGTTGGGCGAGAGGTAAAGGTGAGGGTGATTCGTGTGTGTCCTTGTTCCTTGGCATTTGGGTATTTGTGCAGTGCCGTGTTGTGAATGCGCTTGCGATACATGGTGCCCATGTTGTGGTTGTGGTTGTGCGTTGTGAGTGTGGGTATGGGTGGGCCTTGAGTGTCTCCTGCAGCGAGGTAAGGAGGGGGACAGATGAACGATGGATGATATCTGGGAAGGCGAGGAGGAAAGGAGAAGATGAGCTTTGATGAACAATGGGCAATAAGAACGAAGCAGAGGGCGAGCATGAGCGGGATACTGACCAGGGCTAAATTCCTCCCGGTCGTCCGCGTTGAGGACAGGTGCTTTCTTGAGCGAAGCTGAAGTTGAAGTTGTGCTGTGGAAGGGAGGAAGGAGATAGGAGTACGACGTCAGAGAAGACGGACGATGAGGATGGAGATAAGTTCGTAGTCGGAAGCAAAAGGCCACTCACTTGACTGCTAGGAGATGCAGAAAGCATTCGTGCTGGACATGAAGAGACGGAGCCGGTCAACACACAAGACGGGCAGAAAAAGAGCAAGGCTTTGAGAGGTAAGGGCGGAAGGGAAGGAAAGACTCACCTCAAGAGAATGTGGACGGAGTGTGGAGTACCGAGCATCTCGAATGCATCGAGCCCGGGGCTTGACCTCAGGGGGAGCACAGAGAGATGGAGGATTGGGTGATTGCTGCTGGCAAAGTGGCGATGAAGTCGGTCAACATAAAGAGGAGCAGCCAGGAGAGGAGAAAGGAAGCGAAGGTAATACCTACCTCAACGGAGAGGTGGACGGAGCGTGGCGGACCGCCAAGTACTGTCGGTGTCGACGCCGGGTCTTGATCGTGTCTTCTTGTGTGCACTTGGTATGATAGTGTGTATTGGTGCTTGTGGGTGCTGGACGTGCATGTGGATATGTGGTGCATGTTTGTATGAGAGCGTATGGTGTTGTTGTTGTTGTTTGCTGGAAGGAGGGGAGGAGATGGAAGTCAGCAACCAGTAAGGACGAGGACGAGGATGAGGATAAGAGGAAAAGACTTACCTTGAAGACAGTGGATCGAGCACGAAGCCACATGTGGAAGCACCGAGTAATCTCGTGCAGTTGGTCAGGACCGGGGCTCGACCCCAGGAGAGTGGAAGGGAAGGAGGTGGGGTTGAGAGGTTGGGGCTTCAGCCTCCCGAAGGAGGTGTACTGACCACTACTGGCCAAGTCCAGGGCGTTCCCCAACAGTCTCAGAAGAGAAGTGGAGCGCTTCGGCCTCATAAAGGTGTTACTACCCACCCTGGCGCAAGGCGATCGTGTCCCCCAGTGGTCTCTCAACGCGACCCCACATCTCTTGGACTCGATCCCGAGGGAGCTGATCCCGGACCCCGTGCAAGCGAGAGGACTGGTGCTTACCTGTGAGGGCACCTGCTGTGTGTCAGGGCCGGTGTTGACTCGGAGTCGTTGGCCATCTTGACCTCCCTGATATTGCCAGTGTTGACGATGAGCATGGCTTGTGAGTGTATGGATGCGGAGGAGATCTTGATGTGGGTGAAGGCCGGTGTTGAAAGGTGACTCCGAGTCGTGGACCATCTTGACCTATGCTGACAATGAGCATGTCTTGCGTATGAATGTGTGTATGCGTAGGAGGTCTTGCCTCTTGTATGTGGTGTGTGGTGTGCGTACGTTTGTCGTCATGGATGGGATCTCGATGCGAAGATCGTCTGAGTAGTGTCTTCTAGAATGAGAGAAGGAAGAAAGGGATGGAAGTCAGCAACGGCAACGGTGACGGTGACGGTGACAATGAGCCAGACACTTACTTGTGCATCTTGAAATGCGAGCGGGGTGTTGGGAACAGAGGTTGTCTACAGTGCGACGGGATGGACGAGCATATAGTCAGGAACAACGAGGGTGAGGAGGTAGATGAGGAGTGGGGAGGTACTCACCTCAACGACCTGCTCATGTGCTCGGATGGCAGCGAGAGGCTCTCCTAGAAGGATAAGGAGGGGAGAAGAAAACAAAGTCAGATGACAGTCGGGACGATGATGAGGACCAGCATGAGGTAGACGATCGGGGTTGAGTAGTGGAGAGTGAAGATGTTGGCAGACGAGGGAGAGATGATGTGAGAAGAGAAGTTCAACTCACCTGTGGCAAAGGAGAGAAGCTCTGAGAAACACAGCAAAGGGATCCTGTCTGTGTGCTCTTGGTACGGTAGACGTTGGTGGTTGTGGGTGCTGGGCGTACATGTGGCTGTATGCATGTTTGAGCGTGTATGTTTGTTATTGTTTGCTGGAAGGAGGGGAGAGCTGTAAGTCAGCAAACGGTAAGCACGAGGACAAGGATGGATGGAAGAAAAGACTTACCTTGAAGACAGTGGATCGAAGACGAAGCCACATTAGGAAGCACCAAGTGGTCTCGTGCACATGTGACTGGGTCCGGGAGGAGAGTAGCAGAGATGAGGATGGGGTGGAGAGGTTGGGGATTCAGCCTCCCGAAGGAGGTGTACTGACCACTACGGGCCAAGTCCAGGGCGTTCCCCAACAGTCTCAGAAGAGAAGTGGAGCGCTTCGGCCTCATAAAGGTGTTACTACCCACCCTGGCGCAAGGCGATCGTGTCCCCCAGTGGTCTCTCAACGCGACCCCACATCTCTTGGACTCGATCCCGAGGGAGCTGATCCCGGACCCCGTGCAAGCGAGAGGACTGGTGCTTACCTGAGAAGGCACCTGCTGTGTGTCAGGGCCGGTATTGGGACTCGGAGTCGTTGGCCATGTTGACCTCCTTGGCATCGCAAGTGCTGACCATGATCATGTCTTGTGAATGGGGGTGTGTGTGGATGCGAAGGAGCAGGAGGTCTTGATGGTGTGAGTCAGGGCCGGTGTTGGTTTTGACTCCGAGTCGTGGATCATCTTGACCTCGCCGTCATTGCCAGTGTTGACGATGAGCATGGGAGGTCTTGATGAAGGTCAGGGTCGGTGTTGAGTAGCTGACTCCGACTCGATGGACCATCTTGACCTCGCCGGCATTGCAAGTATTGACGACGATGAGCATAGCTCATGTGGATATGTGGATGCGAAGGAGGTCTTGACCGCGATGTGGGTGTGGTCTTGAAATGTGTGTGTATGTGTTTGGTCTTGACTCTTTTGTGTGGTGATGTGTGTAGTCGTGACTCTTGTATGTGATGTGATGGTCTGCGGTATGCTGGTCGATGTCTTCATCGTCTTGAGTAGTCTTGACATGCGACCGTGATGTGATGCATAGATGTTGTCTACAGTGGGACGGGATGGAAACGAGCAAAGGAGTCAGAAACGAGTGGCGGCGAGGGTAATGCGGTAGATGAGGATGAGGAGGTACTCACCTGAACGACATAGGTTCGGATGCAACAGAGAAGCTCTCCTAGAAGGATGAAGACAGAAGAAGAAAGCAAAGTCAGATGACATTCGGGACGATGATGAGGACCAATCATTAGGAAGATTGTGAGGTGAGGAGTGCAGATGATGTCAGGATGGAAGACCAACTCACCTGTGGCAAAAGAGAGCAGCGCTGAGGAAACACAGCGAAGGGAACAGTGTGTGGGTCCATGGGCAACTGTCGACGAGGTGGATGGATGGAACAGTGTGTGAAATCCCATGGACACTGCTGAAGAGATGGATGAGAGACGATGGTGATGTCAGTGGATGAAGGATGGGACGATGAAGTGAGGGGCAGAGATGAAGATGAAGACAGAAGAACAGGGCAACGGTGAAAGAGTGCAGAGCCCAGAAAATCATGCAAGCAGCAGAGAGGATGAGGGTGAAGGAAGTTGTTCGACAACCGACAAAGAGAAGGAGGGACGGCATCGAGAAGAGGGAAGGGAGAACAGGGAAGGCTGAGACTTACCAGGGAAGACTGAGGAGTCTTGTGAGTAGTTGAAGATGAAGAGGTATAAGAGAAGAGGTTGTGTGAGAAGTGAAAGGTGGATGTGTGTGAGAGGGATGAGGAGATGGTGGAAGGGGGGAAGAAAATTTTCTCTTCGGGGGGCCCCTCTTTATAGCTTTCGTCCCCCTCTGATCTTCTCGAACCATCCATACGAAGACTGTCTTCTTAT
>MAPW01000196.1:0-45106 GCA_001689995.1 Tilletia indica
AACCCTAACCCTAACCCTAACCCTAACCCTAACCTAACCCTAACCCTAACCCTAACCCTAACCCTAACCCTAACCCTAACCCTAACCCTAACCCTACCCTAACCCTAACCCTAACCCTAACCCTAACCCTAACCCTAAACCCTAACCCTAACCCTAACCCCTAACCCTAACCCTAACCCCTAACCCTAACCCTAACCCTAACCCTAACCCTAACCCTAACCCTAACCCTAAGTCAGTAAGGCGACCGGGACGATGAGGAGCCCAACCCAAGGCGTTCCAGAGGTCCCGGAGGACCTGTTTCTGGGTGCCAGTGGGCAGATCCTTATCCCTACCCTCCACAATATCCCTACTAATCTCCAACATACCCCTGATACTCTCGTAGTATTCGGGTCCTGTCACCACCTTCTTCCCCAAGATCCTATGAGCCTCCTCAGAGCGCTCAAAATTCCAAAACCAATGCCACTGCTCATCATCCAGCATCTGGAGAGCATTCAAAGGATGCTTCCCCGTAACCGTCGCCTCCATCCTATAACCACCCAGCTCCCTATCTTCCAACCCCTCTTCCAGCAACTCCAGGCGCATCCTAATGCTTGCAGCCTGTGCCCTAAGACCCCCCACCGTCTGAGGCTCCGTCCGCTGATGCTTGACTCCAGTTGCCTTGAGCCAATGCACCAGCGGGGAGTAAATTTTCAGACGGATCACCTCCGCCTCTTCCATCTCCCAATCCTCCTGTCCCTCAACCATTTCAAACCGATCAGCTCCCCACTGCTTCTCACTCTCCACTCCCCCATATTCCCCCTCGTTCACCGGCAAAAGAATCGGGTAACCCCGGAACGGCTGATCCCCGACCGGGAGAGGCCGGAAGAGGGCTATCTCCGGTGCTTTCACCGTAAGTCCGAAGTCGAACCGGTTTGTTCCGAACCCAATCTTGTCGATCGCCTTGTTCATCGCGTCGAAGTCGTAACCCAAAGGGGTGCCTTGAATCCGTAGGCGCTAATGCGCACCTGCCCTACACCCTGTTCATCCAAGATGTCACAGAGGAGACCAAGGGTAAGGTTTTGATTACCCCTGATCAGAGCTCTGGCTTGGGGGGAGGGCAGGCAAGAGACCTTCCTGTTCTTGAGGCCGGCCATAATCGGGTCCTTATGATCAGGGTGGGTCCTGATCATCCCGATGCTCGCGCGCCCGACCCAGAGCCAGTCTTTGTACTCTGGGTCGTCGTGTTTCTCCTGTTCGAAAGAGGGGCGCGAGCTGAGCTGCACGAGGGTAACCTCGCCGCCCCACTCCTTGAGCCCGGACGGTGTCGTTGAGATGCAGTAAGCATCCATGTCTTGGGGTTCGCGGTCCATCTTGAGGGTTCAAGGAGCGATGATGGTGGTAGGTCAGAAGGATGAAAATCGAAGTAAGGGGAGTTTATATAGGCCTAACCATGTGGAGGTTAAATTTCCCACGGTCCCAAAGTGACCCCACGTGACCGTCGAGGGGTCCCAAGGCGATCCGGCGTTTCGGCGTTTGAAAATCTCAAACGCCGACCGGCTCAGAATCGATCGGGGTTTGAACCTATAGACTGCCCACCAATCGCCGAGTCAAACGCCGAAGTCCCGGAATCCCGGACCGAAACGCCGGAAACCCCGGATCCGGGAATAAATTATCCGGTCGGGTAGACAATTATCCGGACATCATTTATCCGTTTATCCGGTCCCGATCTGAGCCGGCGTCGTCCCGGAATCCCGATTTTAGTCCTCCGGATCCGGCGAAAATTTTGTAGCCGGCCTAGCGCCTCAGTCACCGGGCCGGTTAGAAATCTGAAACCTGTTCTGAGATCACGTCGACCAGGTCTATCCAGAACACCAACCATATCATGCGGTCGTCTTACCGGGGTAAAATAACCTGAGTAGAATTTTCGCTACTTTTGGCCTACCTGACCAGAGCACCTACCTTCTCGGCCGTCTACCGGGATGGGTACCCGACCGATTCCGAAACTGAAACCCATCCCAGGTAGGGGCTATCATAGGCTATCCAACGCACCCATGTTGTCTCCCCATTGTCCCCTACACGCTCAGTCCGGTCGCGATATGTCATGTTTCCGAAAAATCCAACTTTTGACTTTGAGACCCGATTTCTCCGGGGTCTCAGTCATGACCGGGGGTCTCAATGGTACCTTTCGGGAGCTATGGAGACAGGCTTCAAAGCCACGAAAAAAAAGTGGCCCAAAATTTTTTACCTGAGTGGGAAAGACCCTTGTAACCCTAACCCTAACCCTAACCCTAACCCTAACCCTAACCCTAACCCTAACCCTAACCCTAACCCTAACCCTAACCCTAACCCTAACCCTAACCCTAACCCTAACCCTAACCCTAACCCTAACCCTAACCCTAACCCTAACCCTAACCCTAACCCTAACCCTAACCCTAACCCTAACCCTAACCCTAACCCTAACCCTAACCCTAAATTGAGATTTTCAAGGGAAAAAAAAAAAAAAAAAAAAAAAAAGAAAAAGAAAAAGATCGGGGAACCCATGGGTTCCGCGATTACGTAAGTTACACCGAATCAGATCTCCATCATCCAAGTGCTTCAAACATAAGATGCGCCAATCGCACACGACTTGTTGAAAGACAGCGATACCGAGACAGAGGATACACATATGAAAGTATCTGTAACAAGGTGGAACACCACCCGAAGATGGAGCGGGGTACCTCCATTTATATACCAGACCAGACTCACCTTTGAAAATAGCTCATCTTCGGTGGAGAGAGAAGAGCTGGTATGTTTTGGAGTCCGAAGCAGTTACTGTGTCCCGAGCTCTTTGCTGTTAGCCGCGGTATTCGTCTAAGCATAAGGACTTCGCTTCGAGAGTGTGTTGCGGAGCTCGTGAAGAGGAGACCGCGTGTATAGCTCGAAGACAAACGCGGACAATGGTGGTCCTTTTACGGCCAAGTGAAATACGATGTCTCTTCAGATCATGCGTCCTCGCGTTGTCAGAGGACTGAAACTTTGACAGTTAGAATGGGAGTGTTAGAGTACCGAGGAAGCTTCAGGGTGGAGAGAGCACCCGGAGATGGCCAGGTAGGTCAAGGGTCGACATCAATGGACACTTGGGCCAGAGGAAATGAACTCAGCTACACAGGACGCATTTTCAAACTGCTTTGGATTCATGGATTATCTTCAAAAAGGGTAAGTATTGCTTGCAGTGGAAGCGTTCTAAGTCGGCTGCTGGCGCTGATATTCACAGGACTATGACTCTCAGAGTATCGTGAGACGATCGAACTCCTGAGAACGTGAGAAAGACAACTAGTTACATGGTAAAGTCTCCAGACGGGTTGATCATCAGCTCTATGTGCTTGTAAGACTGGGGGTGGTATCATCGGCTACCGCAGAAGGCAGCGCGGCAAGCTGCAGACAACTAGTGCTGATGCTGGTGCTGGCGCTGGCGTTGGTGGACGCCGTGGTGAGAGCAGCGTGGAATACATACTTCATGAGGCCTGACAACGATGCATCAACCTTCTGTGAATGGCTGATGGCTGGCTGAATACTGCTGCAGAATGAGGAAGGCGCAATTTACATTGGAAGACCAAACGCTGAACGCGGCTCCAGTGCCCGCTGAAAATGGGGAAGATCTGCTGAATTCAGTCTAAAACGCGGGATGCGCTGAACAAGGCGAGCTAAAAAACGCGATTCAGCGCGGGGAATCATAGTAAACGCCACGATTCAGCGATGAGCTTATTTTAGGGAAAAGGTAAGGCTTTGGGCACTGCAGCACACCTTTCAGCTTGATTAAAAGACGCTGAACGCTTTTCAGCGTCCATGCATTTGGATAGGTGGAACACCACCCGAAGATGGAGCGGGGTACCTCCATTTATATACCAGACCAGACTCACCTTTGAAAATAGCTCATCTTCGGTGGAGAGAGAAGAGCTGGTATGTTTTGGAGTCCGAAGCAGTTACTGTGTCCCGAGCTCTTTGCTGTTAGCCGCGGTATTCGTCTAAGCATAAGGACTTCGCTTCGAGAGTGTGTTGCGGAGCTCGTGAAGAGGAGACCGCGTGTATAGCTCGAAGACAAACGCGGACAATGGTGGTCCTTTTACGGCCAAGTGAAATACGATGTCTCTTCAGATCATGCGTCCTCGCGTTGTCAGAGGACTGAAACTTTGACAGTTAGAATGGGAGTGTTAGAGTACCGAGGAAGCTTCAGGGTGGAGAGAGCACCCGGAGATGGCCAGGTAGGTCAAGGGTCGACATCAATGGACACTTGGGCCAGAGGAAATGAACTCAGCTACACAGGACGCATTTTCAAACTGCTTTGGATTCATGGATTATCTTCAAAAAGGGTAAGTATTGCTTGCAGTGGAAGCGTTCTAAGTCGGCTGCTGGCGCTGATATTCACAGGACTATGACTCTCAGAGTATCGTGAGACGATCGAACTCCTGAGAACGTGAGAAAGACAACTAGTTACATGGTAGAGTCTCAAGACGGGTTGATCATCAGCTCTATGTGCTTGTAAGACTGGGGGTGGTATCATCGGCTACCGCAGAAGGCAGCGCGGCAAGCTGCAGACAACTAGTGCTGATGCTGGTGCTGGCGCTGGCGTTGGTGGACGCCGTGGTGAGAGCAGCGTGGAATACATACTTCATGAGGCTGACAACGATGCATCAACCTTCTGTGAATGGCTGATGGCTGGCTGAATACTGCTGCAGAATGAGGAAGGCGCAATTTACATTGGAAGACCAAACGCTGAACGCGGCTCCAGTGCCCGCTGAAAATGGGGAAGATCTGCTGAATTCAGTCTAAAACGCGGGATGCGCTGAACAAGGCGAGCTAAAAAACGCGATTCAGCGCGGGGAATCATAGTAAACGCCACGATTCAGCGATGAGCTTATTTTAGGGAAAAGGTAAGGCTTTGGGCACTGCAGCACACCTTTCAGCTTGATTAAAAGACGCTGAACGCTTTTCAGCGTCCATGCATTTGGATAGGAAAGCTTCGAGTATAGTTTGTAGAGGGCACTGCGATAGGTGATACTTATAACATAACTGCCGCCTTGGAAGATCCGAATCAACAGCCTCTGTGGGAAAGAAAGCGTTGCGCGGTGTTTGCTGGAGAAAAAGGATACATATTCAGTACTACAGTGGTACAGTAGTACAGTAGTAAAGTAGTACAGTGGGGCAGTAGGACAGTAGGAGAGAAGGAAAGTCAGTCAGTGGGTCCCTAGGTCAGTAGGGCATCAGTACACCGTGAAAGCAAGATAGAAGGTCGATCGGTCAGGAATACTCTTAGCATTTTGGAAAGACAATCCAATAGACTTCTAACGGGTGCTCACGCACCCACTAACCCTAAACCAACCCTGACCCTAACCCTTTCCGCTACGCGCTAACCAGCATCTGGTTATACACACCTTTCACAAGTTTCACCTCTCACTTTCAGCTGTTCTGCTTGTGGTAGAGAGAGTTTCGGCTTATTGGACCGTCACAGGTCCAACAAGGCCTGTTGCATCCGAAGAAGGGAAGAAATTCGCGTACTGTGAGGTAGATGAACGGAGGTAAGCATATCTATTCGCCAAAAGATCAATTGACAAATTTCGGGTTTGCAACTGGACGGTAGTCCTTTTACGTCCTTTCACACCTCGTTACTTGACAAAGAAGCAATGAAATACCTATCTGAAGGCGGAAATGGAGAGTACGTGGACTACACTGTTGATAGGTATGCTTGCTTTGTTGACTTATGACTTAGCTGCTCGCAGCTTCAAAACTTACTAGAGAATAAGATTCTGAGTGCGTTTATTTGAGATTTGGCAGGAATATTCTTACGTGTAGAGCAAAGCATTACCTAAAACATGGAGCAAGAGTCTTTTAGTTGGCAGTGGAAAGGTCTACGTGGTGGTAAACATCAGACGTAGATGTTCGCAGCTGCACGTTGGCTGCGGTATACCATACCGGCATAGTGTTTCGTAGCGAAGCTCGATCACGGACTGGATCATCCTTTCCACGGTCTCTCTCCATTGATTGCGCGCTGACTGCGCTTCCATAAAGTGTCTGTATAGGCTGCTGAGCTTGCCTCCAGTCAGAGGACCAAGGTTAAGCAGGAAGGGGGAAAGTAAAATTAATTATGAAAAAAAAAAAAAAAAAAAAACCCACCGTTACGTAATCGCGGAACCCACAGGTTCCGCGGTTACGTAAGCAGTGCCATATTGAGATTTTCAAGGGAAAAAAAAAAAAAAAAAAAAAAAAAAAAGAAAAGATCGGGGAACCCATGGGTTCCGCGATTACGTAAGTTACACCGAATCAGATCTCCATCATCCAAGTGCTTCAAACATAAGATGCGCCAATCGCACACGACTTGTTGAAAGACAGCGATACCGAGACAGAGGATACACATATGAAAGTATCTGTAACAAGGTGGAACACCACCCGAAGATGGAGCGGGGTACCTCCATTTATATACCAGACCAGACTCACCTTTGAAAATAGCTCATCTTCGGTGGAGAGAGAAGAGCTGGTATGTTTTGGAGTCCGAAGCAGTTACTGTGTCCCGAGCTCTTTGCTGTTAGCCGCGGTATTCGTCTAAGCATAAGGACTTCGCTTCGAGAGTGTGTTGCGGAGCTCGTGAAGAGGAGACCGCGTGTATAGCTCGAAGACAAACGCGGACAATGGTGGTCCTTTTACGGCCAAGTGAAATACGATGTCTCTTCAGATCATGCGTCCTCGCGTTGTCAGAGGACTGAAACTTTGACAGTTAGAATGGGAGTGTTAGAGTACCGAGGAAGCTTCAGGGTGGAGAGAGCACCCGGAGATGGCCAGGTAGGTCAAGGGTCGACATCAATGGACACTTGGGCCAGAGGAAATGAACTCAGCTACACAGGACGCATTTTCAAACTGCTTTGGATTCATGGATTATCTTCAAAAAGGGTAAGTATTGCTTGCAGTGGAAGCGTTCTAAGTCGGCTGCTGGCGCTGATATTCACAGGACTATGACTCTCAGAGTATCGTGAGACGATCGAACTCCTGAGAACGTGAGAAAGACAACTAGTTACATGGTAGAGTCTCAAGACGGGTTGATCATCAGCTCTATGTGCTTGTAAGACTGGGGGTGGTATCATCGGCTACCGCAGAAGGCAGCGCGGCAAGCTGCAGACAACTAGTGCTGATGCTGGTGCTGGCGCTGGCGTTGGTGGACGCCGTGGTGAGAGCAGCGTGGAATACATACTTCATGAGGCCTGACAACGATGCATCAACCTTCTGTGAATGGCTGATGGCTGGCTGAATACTGCTGCAGAATGAGGAAGGCGCAATTTACATTGGAAGACCAAACGCTGAACGCGGCTCCAGTGCCCGCTGAAAATGGGGAAGATCTGCTGAATTCAGTCTAAAACGCGGGATGCGCTGAACAAGGCGAGCTAAAAAACGCGATTCAGCGCGGGGAATCATAGTAAACGCCACGATTCAGCGATGAGCTTATTTTAGGGAAAAGGTAAGGCTTTGGGCACTGCAGCACACCTTTCAGCTTGATTAAAAGACGCTGAACGCTTTTCAGCGTCCATGCATTTGGATAGACTCTGATGAGACTACCGGGTCTACTATAGGAGAAAGGAGTCTCAAAGGGGGTCTCCGGAGTCACCTCCACATAGTCAATAGAGAGACGTGAGACCCTGTAACTCGGTGACCACGTGACGTGAGACTTTCAAAAAGAGCGCGTTGGAATCACAATACAATTGTCTACAACTTCTATTGAGACATCCAGACTACGATCTCGGAGGCCAAACCACTCTGTCCCGTCAGGTCGACTATATGTCCATATATACCATGGTTGGTCAAAGTGGTGGTATGGGTACTTGTTGATAAGTCGAGTATAAACTCAAGTACCTAGAATGATCAGTACATTACTGCGAGTGCGTAGAGCCCTCATCCCACCCATACGACCCTCCACAGACTCCTCCACGACCATACCGCCCCGACGCCCCCACACGACTGTCTCCCAGACCACCTTTTCCGCCCTAGCAGCTCGCCAAGAAACACTATCAAAATGCGTCAGACACCAATCGATAGATCTCATCAAGGTCTACAAGGTTACTTAGAGAGCCGACCCGGTTTGTATGTGGGATCGGGGAGTCATCGGGGTAAGAGGTGATTCTGCGCACGGACCCGGAAACTTCGGACCGCCCGGCCCGGATGAGAAGTGGACCGAATGAGATGATCTTTGGGGGAATGATAGATCTCATCAATGTCTATCCAATAGTGGTGTTGGCTGTCCAGGTTACTTATACTTTGGGGCGCACGGCCCGCATATAGATATCTATCCTATAGAAGACTCCATACTGAGATCACATAATGACCTCTAGCGCTATGATAGATAGAGTGGTCGATATGAAACTTGGCCAATCAATAGATCTCATCCTCCTCTATCATTCCCTCAGCCAACCCTACTGGCCATAGCTTATTTCAAAGAGCCGTCACTTAGTGACCTCCACATCTTCGGACATGCGGCCGAAGTCTTATATGACCGATAGCTCCATGAGTATGAGACCGGATAAACTCAAACTTGGCCAATCAATAGATCTATTCCCCCTCTACAAATAGTTGTCAACGTCATTTTCTGGTAGAGGTGATGCTGAGGAGCCAGGCGGGACTATCCTCCTCCAAAAATGAAAAATCACCTTTCGGCCGATAGCGCCGAAGTGAGCTATTTACCTATCATAGGGTAGATTGGTTTTTGAGATCAGAAGATCCTCCTCTACAACTTTACTTAAGACCACTTTGCCGAATTCAGACCCAAAAATTCGGGAGACCCCTTCTAACTGAGCGAAAATTGGGCCGTCAAGGGGGGACCCTTACGAGCTGGTCGGATAATCTCTCGGCCGAGAAAGTGAGACTGATTACGTAAGCAGTGTGACCCTGAGACTCTCCTGAGTCTCCTGAGTCTTCTATAGAGAGCCGGAGTCTCATCCGGAGTCTCCCGGCCGAGAAAAGCCGGTCTCAAGTAGCCTCCACATAGAGACTGTGAGACCCGGTAACTCCCTGAGTATTGGGTTTGAGGTAGAGACTCCCCAACATCAATTTGTAGATCTCGACGTCCTCTACAAGTTTACTTAAGGACTGAGACTCATCAGACCACTCCCCGGTCTAGCGGCCCGCTAAGCGAGCCAAAAATAGGTAAATTTCGGAAAAATACATTTTGCTCCCGCGTGGCGTCCTCTCGGCCGAGAGACTGAGACTGATCACGTGATCGGGGTCTCCTTGAGACTCTGATGAGACTACCGGGTCTACTATAGGAGAAAGGAGTCTCAAAGGGGGTCTCCGGAGTCACCTCCACATAGTCAATAGAGAGACGTGAGACCCTGTAACTCGGTGACCACGTGACGTGAGACTTTCAAAAAGAGCGCGTTGGAATCACAATACAATTGTCTACAACTTCTATTGAGACATCCAGACTACGATCTCGGAGGCCAAACCACTCTGTCCCGTCAGGTCGACTATATGTCCATATATACCATGGTTGGTCAAAGTGGTGGTATGGGTACTTGTTGATAAGTCGAGTATAAACTCAAGTACCTAGAATGATCAGTACATTACTGCGAGTGCGTAGAGCCCTCATCCCACCCATACGACCCTCCACAGACTCCTCCACGACCATACCGCCCCGACGCCCCCACACGACTGTCTCCCAGACCACCTTTTCCGCCCTAGCAGCTCGCCAAGAAACACTATCAAAATGCGTCAGACACCAATCGATAGATCTCATCAAGGTCTACAAGGTTACTTAGAGAGCCGACCCGGTTTGTATGTGGGATCGGGGAGTCATCGGGGTAAGAGTGATTCTGCGCACGGACCCGGAAACTTCGGACCGCCCGGCCCGGATGAGAAGTGGACCGAATGAGATGATCTTTGGGGGAATGATAGATCTCATCAATGTCTATCCAATAGTGGTGTTGGCTGTCCAGGTTACTTATACTTTGGGCGCACGGCCCGCATATAGATATCTATCCTATAGAAGACTCCATACTGAGATCACATAATGACCTCTAGCGCTATGATAGATAGAGTGGTCGATATGAAACTTGGCCAATCAATAGATCTCATCCTCCTCTATCATTCCCTCAGCCAACCCTACTGGCCATAGCTTATTTCAAAGAGCCGTCACTTAGTGACCTCCACATCTTCGGACATGCGGCCGAAGTCTTATATGACCGATAGCTCCATGAGTATGAGACCGGATAAACTCAAACTTGGCCAATCAATAGATCTATTCCCCCTCTACAAATAGTTGTCAACGTCATTTTCTGGTAGAGGTGATGCTGAGGAGCCAGGCGGACTATCCTCCTCCAAAAATGAAAAATCACCTTTCGGCCGATAGCGCCGAAGTGAGCTATTTACCTATCATAGGGTAGATTGGTTTTTGAGATTAGAAGATCCTCCTCTACAACTTTACTTAAGACCACTTTGCCGAATTCAGACCCAAAAATTCGGGAGACCCCTTCTAACCCTAAGTTGCTATCATAGGCTATCCAACGCACCCATGTTGTCTCCCCATTGTCCCCTACACGCTCAGTCCGGTCGCGATATGTCATGTTTCCGAAAAATCCAACTTTTGACTTTGAGACCCGATTTCTCCGGGGTCTCAGTCATGACCGGGGGTCTCAATGGTACCTTTCGGGAGCTATGGAGACAGGCTTCAAAGCCACGAAAAAAAAGTGGCCCAAAATTTTTACCTGAGTGGGAAAGACCCTGTAACCCTAACCCTAACCCTAACCCTAACCCTAACCCTAACCCTAACCCTAACCCTACTTTGATGAGATCTACAAGTTTGATTAGTAGGTCCGGTGTAGAAGGTCAACTGCGTCGGAGATAAAGGGGTAAGTTGAGTTTCAGCCCAAAAAATCAGAAATAGTTGCCGAAGTCCGACGGTGACCGGGAAGTGGAATATGATCTGGATACAAACTGTCCTATTCGATAGAGGGATCATTATCTCCAAGAATATATAGTTAGTAGTCCTGTCCGATAAGTATTGACTGAGTTTACTTAGTAGGAAGTGCCGGACTTACTAATAGATATAGTAAATCCGGGTATTAAACCGGCTGTTCCGGGATAACCGGTGATCCGATCCGGATGAAATTTTGGCTATCAAGAGATCTCAACCATGTCTACAAGTTATGTTAAGACTGTAAAAAGATTGGAGCACCCAAAAAAATCGCCGGATTGGTCAAGGGGTAGGTAAGGGAAAAATGACCAAAATGGAAATGTTGGGGATAAGAATGGACCTGGCCAAGTGAATAATGATCCGATCAAAATGAAATTTTTATGGTAGATAGATATCAATGAGATCTCCAATCCTGCAAAGTTTCGGAGTTATCGGAGTTGATGCCGAAGGGGTTGTCTTACTCGAGGTTGAATTAAGAAAAGTAGCCCGATGGCGGGGTCGGCTATAGTAAAGTGGGGATGATAAGAGTACTTTGTTAGTCTACTTTGATGAGATCTACAAGTTTGATTAGTAGGTCCGGTGTAGAAGGTCAACTGCGTCGGAGATAAAGGGGTAAGTTGAGTTTCAGCCCAAAAAATCAGAAATAGTTGCCGAAGTCCGACGGTGACCGGGAAGTGGAATATGATCTGGATACAAACTGTCCTATTCGATAGAGGGGATCATTATCTCCAAGAATATATAGTTAGTAGTCCTGTCCGATAAGTATTGACTGAGTTTACTTAGTAGGAAGTGTGCGATCATATGCGATCCGGGACTTCTATCCGGGATTCCGGGAAATTGAGTGTTTCATCCGGAACGAAAATGCGATGGTAGAGAGATCTTTTGAAGATCTATAAGTTTACTTAAGGTACCTAAGTCATCCGAGGTACGGTTGAAGTCGGCGTTCGAGCGGCAAAATTTCAATATGGTGATCACATGATCATCCGTCACGTGACCACTCACGTGACCGTGGGAAACTACTTTTTTGCCTACTGGCTGAAAATTTTCTTCCATTTTTTTTTTTTTTTTTTTTAAAAAAATATGAAGCAGAGGGGGGGAGTGCATGTATTTCAAGAGAATTTTTAGGGGAGAATGACAGTACCAGCCAGAACACCGGCCTTGATAAGCTCGCGGGCCTCGTGGAAGGGGTAGTTGGCCCCGCAGGCGGCGTGTCGAAGCCGGAAAGTGGTCGCGCCCCCGACCGAGTGAAGTCGGCTGCGGTCTTCGCAGGCCGAGCACTTGACCTCGTCCCGGATGCCGAGCCAGAGACCCCGCAGATCCTCGTGGGTCGTCAGGTGAGCCATTGGGTTCTCACCTGGACCATCCCGCCCCATTTCCATCTCCTCATCCCCCGCCACCAGGCCAGCTCATCGTCCCAGTCAGTAAGGCGACCGGGACGATGAGGAGCCCAACCCAAGGCGTTCCAGAGGTCCCGGAGGACCTGTTTCTGGGTGCCAGTGGGCAGATCCTTATCCCTACCCTCCACAATATCCCTACTAATCTCCAACATACCCCTGATACTCTCGTAGTATTCGGGTCCTGTCACCACCTTCTTCCCCAAGATCCTATGAGCCTCCTCAGAGCGCTCAAAATTCCAAAACCAATGCCACTGCTCATCATCCAGCATCTGGAGAGCATTCAAAGGATGCTTCCCCGTAACCGTCGCCTCCATCCTATAACCACCCAGCTCCCTATCTTCCAACCCCTCTTCCAGCAACTCCAGGCGCATCCTAATGCTTGCAGCCTGTGCCCTAAGACCCCCACCGTCTGAGGCTCCGTCCGCTGATGCTTGACTCCAGTTGCCTTGAGCCAATGCACCAGCGGGGAGTAAATTTTCAGACGGATCACCTCCGCCTCTTCCATCTCCCAATCCTCCTGTCCCTCAACCATTTCAAACCGATCAGCTCCCCACTGCTTCTCACTCTCCACTCCCCCATATTCCCCCTCGTTCACCGGCAAAAGAATCGGGTAACCCCGGAACGGCTGATCCCCGACCGGGAGAGGCCGGAAGAGGGCTATCTCCGGTGCTTTCACCGTAAGTCCGAAGTCGAACCGGTTTGTTCCGAACCCAATCTTGTCGATCGCCTTGTTCATCGCGTCGAAGTCGTAACCCAAAGGGGTGCCTTGAATCCGTAGGCGCTAATGCGCACCTGCCCTACACCCTGTTCATCCAAGATGTCACAGAGGAGACCAAGGGTAAGGTTTTGATTACCCCTGATCAGAGCTCTGGCTTGGGGGGAGGGCAGGCAAGAGACCTTCCTGTTCTTGAGGCCGGCCATAATCGGGTCCTTATGATCAGGGTGGGTCCTGATCATCCCGATGCTCGCGCGCCCGACCCAGAGCCAGTCTTTGTACTCTGGGTCGTCGTGTTTCTCCTGTTCGAAAGAGGGGCGCGAGCTGAGCTGCACGAGGGTAACCTCGCCGCCCCACTCCTTGAGCCCGGACGGTGTCGTTGAGATGCAGTAAGCATCCATGTCTTGGGGTTCGCGGTCCATCTTGAGGGTTCAAGGAGCGATGATGGTGGTAGGTCAGAAGGATGAAAATCGAAGTAAGGGGAGTTTATATAGGCCTAACCATGTGGAGGTTAAATTTCCCACGGTCCCAAAGTGACCCCACGTGACCGTCGAGGGGTCCCAAGGCGATCCGGCGTTTCGGCGTTTGAAAATCTCAAACGCCGACCGGCTCAGAATCGATCGGGGTTTGAACCTATAGACTGCCCACCAATCGCCGAGTCAAACGCCGAAGTCCCGGAATCCCGGACCGAAACGCCGGAAACCCCGGATCCGGGAATAAATTATCCGGTCGGGTAGACAATTATCCGGACATCATTTATCCGTTTATCCGGTCCCGATCTGAGCCGGCGTCGTCCCGGAATCCCGATTTTAGTCCTCCGGATCCGGCGAAAATTTTGTAGCCGGCCTAGCGCCTCAGTCACCGGGCCGGTTAGAAATCTGAAACCTGTTCTGAGATCACGTCGACCAGGTCTATCCAGAACACCAACCATATCATGCGGTCGTCTTACCGGGGTAAAATAACCTGAGTAGAATTTTCGCTACTTTTGGCCTACCTGACCAGAGCACCTACCTTCTCGGCCGTCTACCGGGATGGGTACCCGACCGATTCCGAAACTGAAACCCATCCCAGGTAGGGGCTATCATAGGCTATCCAACGCACCCATGTTGTCTCCCCATTGTCCCCTACACGCTCAGTCCGGTCGCGATATGTCATGTTTCCGAAAAATCCAACTTTTGACTTTGAGACCCGATTTCTCCGGGGTCTCAGTCATGACCGGGGGTCTCAATGGTACCTTTCGGGAGCTATGGAGACAGGCTTCAAAGCCACGAAAAAAAAGTGGCCCAAAATTTTTTACCTGAGTGGGAAAGACCCTTGTAACCCCTAACCCTAACCCTAACCCTAACCCTAACCCTAACCCTAACCCTAACCCCTAAGACGGTGTCGCCAAGCGCGCCTAGGTCCGCTCTCTTACCTTCCAGGCCCTGAGCGGGAACGACTCTCCGGCTTCAGGCCCCATCGCGACAGATCTGACTCAACTTGCCTGCCTTTCTCTCTGATACCTGACTCCCTCCAGCGTCATGTCTCCGTTCTCCGCCAGCAAACTATCCTCCGGTACGAAGCCTGTAGTTCTATAGCGTTCAGCAATAAATATTAGTGATCATTCCAAATTTCAAAGAGTGCTTGCATTGAGGGCATCACTGGATAGCATCGGCATGGATCCTCACTGGACAGTACTGGCATGGATCATTGTTGGCGCGCTGTGGCTGGATCGTCCCGGGATGATCCAGAAGATGAGCTCCCGTAGAGCCCCCTCTTTGACTGGTCCGACCGCCAAAATAGTCACTCTTCTTAATTAGCCGGACGATCCCTAATTAGCAAGGGTCTGTCGTCCATGCGTGGACGACCGGGGTTGGCGGTGTACAAGAGAATCTCTGAGGCTTGCAGTACACTGCCCTGAGCTCTGCAGCCTTCACTACTTTAAGGATCCCTGCCTCCAGCAGGCCAGCCCCCCCTGAGAAATACTGAACTTTGGGAACTGGTCGACCATCACAACAAGCACTGTGAACACTCGTGACAGCGGTGCCCGAGTGTGCACAGATTGGAATGTGCCGTACTTTTACAGGTGAACCAGCGAGAACAGAGAAGCGGTGATGTTCACTGATCATCCTCAGGAGAAGAGAGAGAGAACATCAAGGTGAAGAGAGTGCTGGCTCGGCTAGGGAGCTGCCCAAAAAAACAAGCCGGCGGATCTTGGGAGGAGGTCTGGATCGATGGCAATACGGAGAAGGATGATTCTGTCGTCCGTAAGGAGCGGTATCGAATGACAGTAATTAGTATTAATTGCGGCCCGCAGAGCTTACCTGCGAAATCAAAGGGTGTGAGAATGGCCTGAGAAATCAAAGGGTGTGAGAATTGGCCTGAGAGTGTGAACAGAAGTGCGATGGGATTCCGCCAGAAGAAGTTCAATGCAGTGTAGGTAACGACTGGGCTCGCAGTCCTTTAGTAGCATGAGAGCGAACTGAGCTGTCGCAGAAAGCTGTATTGTGAATCGGTCCAGAAGAATCCAACACGTACTGATGCCTCGGGTCAGATGAATTACATTGCGTAAACAAAGGTCTTCAGAAAGACGAGATGCTCAGTCGATTACTAGTGCAGTGATCGTGATAGTCAGCCAGAAAATGGGTTCTCGGTATTTAACTGAACTTGGATGAAGGGGTGCAGCAGTATGTCCTCACACTTTACGTGATCACCCACGGCACGCATCCATTGCTATATTGGATCGTACACGAGTGGGAAGCGGCACGCGCGACCGAGGGTATGGAATGCGGAGGGGACGACAATGTCACTGAGAGTAGAAATCAAGCAATGTGTGACCTTTATCTACAAAACGTGAAAGTACCCCCATCATTACCACAACCGGGAGGTATGAACTGTAAGACCTCTACGTTACCGTACGAGCTGAGGGATTTCCAGTGCACCCGGCCTGAGCATATGTACAAGCTAAATGCGAACTCGTGCGTGGACTAGACGGTTCCGGAATCCAGAAACGAGAATCGTGGGCACCGCCGCCCTCTGCACGGCAACCTTCGAATCTCCTGTCTGAAGTCTGAACCTTTGAGGTTAGGTCAGACTTTGCACGCTCTCTCTACATTGCGAAGAGATTTGGGCCTTATCTTTCCGTTGATGTATTCTCACTTGACCGGAAGATGATACTTCAGTATTGAGTGTGCGAGAGACGAGAGACGGGCTTAACCGGTGGAAGGTCAGTTAACCAAGTGTACACCCTCCGTTTTCACCATAACTACGACGCTTGTCGATCAAACTTCTTTCTAAGGCATGTTAGGAGGGCGTTCTGAAGCATAGCAAGCCCCCTGCCCAGTTTGATCCCGTTTGATGCACTTTGAAAATGTGACAGTCAAGGGAGATACGTATCTACATAGGAAGACATGGTGAACCAAGTATGATTCATTTGAGCAGATACCGTGTTCAACTCGTCACCTTTTTGACACGAGGTCGTGAACCAGCATACATAATGACATGACCTCAAAATCGAGGACGACATTAGGAAGGGAGTAAAGATACTTACGACATCCTTTTTAATTCTGCAGATATCTTCAGAACTTTCTACTACAGTTTCCAATGTATGAATTTTCCGTTGGACAACGGCGCATACTTGGACATATTCATCACTGCTATCGTGCCCAGTTTGAGAACGATCAAACCAGAATTGACTGCGGAGAGCTGTGAATGTTGGCTTTGAAGCCTGATATACTGCAATCAGAGTATCAGCATATATACTGATTCAAACTGCAAGTCCATTGTCTCTATATCAAGAGTATATGTAGGACTACATTTTGTCCAAGTTTGACCAACCCAAGACACTGGAGCCGACGGTTATAGCGGAAAGCGTACTCTGATCCTCCTTAACATCGCAATCAATACACTCAGCTCCAGCATTTACAACACAGCCAGAACTGCCTCAAACTGCAAACTTGGTAGTGTGCAACTATAGAGATTCATATGAAGGCTTAGAAAAGCCTTTGGGAAAGTATGGACCAAGCCTGGGTGACTCTGCTGCTGAATTTTGGAGACAGGGCAACCTTTTCATGTGCTCCGACGTGGAGCCCTTCGAACTCTTCCGAATCCCATTCAAACAGGCTCCAATGACATTCTGCAGCAGGTTTGATACCATGAAAATGATCTAGAGAAGTTTGAAATGAACAGAGAGCTTCATGGCGCGTATAGTCGCTTCGAGGTACAAGCAATGGCATTGGAAGCTGTCTGAAGCGGGAAAAATTCCTGGAGCCCTAATTCTCTCTGGAACAACCTCGGAACGCACAGGAATGTTATTGGTAGATAATGGAGCCTTTACAGCCCCCTCAAAAGAGATTTTCATAGAATAGATGAGGCAAGATCAGCAGTGAGAGGCATGGTATGTGATCGCAGCAGCTGCTACATTCGTGAACGGGCGAGTGAAGGTGGGCCGCGTGTTTAAATGTCATATGGGTAAATCGGGGCCAGATCTTCGCTCGTAGACGTCGCAGATGGCAAGTGGAATTGATCGTACGGGAGAGAAGAAGTAGGTGCCACAGGTGTACCTGTTTCCGGTGTGCGGTAATAATGCTTGGTGCATCCATCTTCATAAGACGTGTACATGTTGTATGTGAGAAGTGAAATACATGCTTTGTGAGGCATGACGACGGTGCGTCCACCTGCAGTGGATGAATGATGGGGGGCTGCATGCTACTGCGGAATGACGAAGGCAAATTTGCTTCGTTCGTCGACCCAACGCTGAACGCGGCTCCAGTGCCCGCTGAAAATGGGGAACATCTGCTGAATTAGGCTAAAGCGCGGGGTGCGCTGAACAAGGCGAGCTAAAAATCGCGATTCAGCGCGGGGAAACATAGTAGACGCCACGATTCAGCGATGAGCTTATTTTGAGAAAAAAATAAGGTTTTGGGCACTGGAGCACACGTTTCAGCTTAATTAAAAGACGCTGAACGCCTTTCAGCGTCCATGCATTTGGATAGTGTATGCTGCTGAACCCCAACTCGAACCCAACCCTGACCCTAGCTCGTCTCCAGCGTGGACAAATGTCTCTCAGCAAAAGAGAGATTTTTGTTTAAAAAAATAAATTATAGTTGAGAAAAAAAATTAATTCTGCCCTCTTTCGACCTGTTCAGCTGTGTCTTCTCTCTCTCAGTCTCTTTGGCTGCTGTTACTAGTCTTCCGCTTCTTGTTCAGTCCCGGAACTCGCCAGAACGCGGTCTTTACACCTGTTCAGCACTACAAGATCAGACTGGGAAGTGCCCACTTGTGATCCCAGTTGGCCCGTTCAAGCCTGGTCAGCTGTTCCCGGGTGCCCATGACCGTTCATTTGGAGACCTTAGAACCCCCCTCTACTATATTTCAGCTGTGTTCAAGCTTGTTCGGCCGTGTTCAAGCCTGTCCAAGAATATAAGCGACTAATCAAAGTCAACAACCAGTAGCTTTGTTCAGCCCTGTTCAGCCCTGTTCAGCCTTGTTCAGGGCCTGTTCTGAGCGAGTTCGACCTTGTTCAACCCTTTCTCGGGCCTACCGTACCCTGTTCAGTGCTGTTCACAAGTCTACCTTGACTACGTCGACAGTGGAGATTCCCCTCTCTCCCGTCCGGAAGGAATTCTGTAGGACACTGATAGCGCGGCCGATCATAGCAAATGAGGGCTTGTTGGAATCCTCAGAGGCAGTGCTATAAGAACTCGGATCCTCCCGGGGGTGTCCACGAAGCGTCCACCGGATGTCCAGCCGATGTCCATCGCCCCTGCTAAGAAAAACAAAATGTTTTAGACGCCAAGTCCCGGTGCGGCCCGGAGAGGGGGCCGATCGGACCGAAAGGGGGCTCATTCGGATCATCATTGGCGTCTCCATGTTCCCTAAACTTGGCCTCGGGCGGTACCACTTGACGTTCATCGAGTTTGAAGGTGATGTCCATTGATGTCCATTGATGTCCACCCGGTCCTAGATCGCGTCCGGAAGAAAATCTGTAGCGTGCCGATAACGCCACTGACTATGGCGAATGAGGGCTTGTTGGAATCCTCAGAAGCAGTGCTGTGAGGACCCTGAATCTTCCGAGGGGTGTCCACGAAGCGTCCACCGGATGTCCAGCCGATGTCCAATGTCCCTACTAAGTAAATCAAAAAGTTCTGTGCGCCAAGCACCCGTGCGGCTCGGAGACCCCCCGGACCGAGCCGAAGACGGGTTTTTGCTATCCCAAAATTGGCAAAGCTTCAATCCTAGCCGCTTACTTTTTTTGGTTCCTATCACTGTCCAGGGTAACGACGCAAAACACACTTGGCGACGCAAAACACACCGTGGATATGTATAGGAAGTTGGATTCGGGTGGTCGGAGCCGAGCTGGGAGCCGATCCTGGTTGCTAGCGGGTAAAGCCGATCTGGGAAAAGAGGTTTTTGAGGGTCACGTGGGAGATGACGTCAGTTGGTGATTGTCACGTGACCACAGATTAAGTGACTCTGGGTGTGCCTTGCCTGACCCTGATCCACTGCCGATCAGGAGGAAAAAGAACTGAGAGAGAAAAACTGAGAAAAAAATTAATAAAAAGTATAAAAAAATGACAGTTGTATGGGAATCAAAAAATATATCCTATCCTGACCCTAGCGCTGAACCCTGACCCTACCCGGCTGGTCGTGTATGCTGCTGAACCCCAACTCGAACCCAACCCTGACCCTAGCTCGTCTCCAGCGTGGACAAATGTCTCTCAGCAAAAGAGAGATTTTTGTTTAAAAAAATAAATTATAGTTGAGAAAAAAAATTAATTCTGCCCTCTTTCGACCTGTTCAGCTGTGTCTTCTCTCTCTC
Organism: Tilletia indica; assembly: GCA_001689995.1. Lineage (NCBI taxonomy): Eukaryota > Fungi > Basidiomycota > Exobasidiomycetes > Tilletiales > Tilletiaceae > Tilletia > Tilletia indica. The sequence goes on from MAPW01000196.1 coordinate 19,818, forward strand.
AGTCTCTTTGGCTGCTGTTACTAGTCCTCCGCTTCCTGTTCAGTTCCGGAACTCGCCAGAACGCGGTCTTTATACCTGTTCAGCACTACAGATCAGACTGGAAAGTGCCTACTTGTGATCCCAGTTGGCCCGTTCAAGCCTGGTCAGCTGTTCCCGGGTGCCCATGACCGTTCATTTGGAGACCTTAGAACCCCCCTCTACTATATTTCAGCTGTGCTCAAGCTTGTTCGGCCGTGTTCAAGCCTGTCCAAGAATATAAGCAACTAATCAAAGTCAACAACCAGTAGCTTTGTTCAGCCCTGTTCAGCCCTGTTCAGCCTTGTTCAGGGCCTGTTCTGAGCGAGTTCGACCTTTTAAGACCTTGTTCGGGCCTACCGTACCCTGTTCAGTGCTGTTCACAAGTCTATCTTGACTACGTCGACAATAGAGATTCCCTCTCTCTCCCGTCCGGAAGGAATTCTGTAGGACACCGATAGCGCGGCCGATCATAGCAAATGAGGGCTTGTTGGAATCCTCAGAGGCAGTGCTATAAGAACTCGGATCCTCCCGGGGGGTGTCCACGAAGCGTCCACCGGATGTCCAGCCGATGTCCATCCTCCCTGCTAAGAAAAACAAAATGTTTTAGACGCCAAGTCCCGGTGCGGCCCGGAGAGGGGGCCGATCGGACCGAAAGGGGGCTCATTCGGATCATCATTGGCGTCTCCATGTTCCCTAAACTTGGCCTCGGGCGGTACCACTTGACGTTCATCGAGTTTGAAGGTGATGTCCATTGATGTCCATTGATGTCCATCCGGTCCTAGATCGCGTCCGGAAGAAAATCTGTAGCGTGCCGATAACGCCACTGACTATGACGAATGAGGGCTTGTTGGAATCCTCAGAGGCAGTGCTGTGAGGACCCTGAATCTTCCGAGGGGTGTCCACGAAGCGTCCACCGGATGTCCAGCCGATGTCCAATGTCCCTACTAAGTAAATCAAAAAGTTCTGTGCGCCAAGCACCCGTGCGGCTCGGAGACCCCCCGGACCGAGCCGAAGACGGGTTTTTTGCTATCCCAAAATTGGCAAAGCTTCAATCCTAGCCGCTTACTTTTTTGGTTCCTATCACTGTCCAGGGTAACGACGCAAAAAACACTTGGCGACGCAAAAAACACCATGGATATGTATAGGGAGGCGAAGGAGAAGCGGAGAGGCCAGCAAGTGGCGACCAGGCCAAATAGGAGCGACATGGTCTTCCGAGCCTCTAACGCGCTCTCGGAGGGCCTTTTCACCAAGAAGGACAAGACGGGCGCCCTCCGCTTCGACGACTCCAAGCTGAGCACGACCGGGGCTCGGGTGTTGGGCATCACTTCGATGCTGGGAAGTCTCGCCTTCCTGCCGGTGCTGCTGGCCTCCGAAGAGTTCCAGAATTGGAGGTCGGTGCGGGACGCGCCTGCACCCAGGTACTATGCCTTCGGGGTGTTGCTCCGTGGTGGCCGACCGAAGTTGGAGTTGCTGCAACCCAGTTAACGACAGCTCGTCGAGGCGGCCTTCTTCGCGGCAAAGGAGATCCTGCCGCGAATTTTGCAGGCATATCTCTGCGCGGTCTTCATGCTCCACGACGACGCGGTGAGCAAAGGAAAGAAGGACCTCCGGGACGTCTTGTTCGCTGCCCCACTCGATGCAGCAGCAGCTGAGCTGGGGAGGAATCCGGCGGACACAGTGGCACCACAGAGCCCCTTGATCCGAATGGAGCCGGGCGGACGTCGGAAGGAGAAGGCTCCTCTCTTGCTGGGGGTTATTAGTGGGTACGGCTACATGAAGAAGCCCATCGTCAACCCCCGTACGCGATGCTTAGCCGGAACTTCCACAAGATTTCGGACGAAGGGTTGCACGTCACACTCGAAGGGCTCGTCATCAACGTCCCTAATCCGGCGACCGAGGCTGCCTTTGCGCAGTCGTTGGACCCCGCATGTCCGCTGGCGGTTAACACCCCAGTTTGTCAAACCAAGTCTGGGGGGCCGGACATGCTGCAGTACGTTACTTCCTACTGCGCACAGATGGACCTCGACCGGGACAGCCCTGCGGTCCTAAACCTCATCGCCGCGATATCCAGCGGAAAGGACTTCGTAGGACCGCGCCCGGAACTTTATACCGAGGCGAGACTGCAGCAGCTGGAAGAGGAACGGGCAAGCGAAATCGCTCGCACAGCAGGGGGTCGGTTCCAACCGGTGAGCGACGACGAAGAGGCGGACACCGCCACGCAGGGGACCTCGCGGGCAGCTGGGGATGCGTCGGTGGGGGGAAGGGGCTCGAGGGCGGTCGGGTCGTCTTCTCAGACGGGGGCACGCCTGGCGCTGCCACAGCAACCGTATCGGCAGGAGGGACAACGGAGATCGGGACGACGGTGATGGCTGACGTGCGGGGGACAAAGTTTGCGACTGAGCACGTTGATGTACATGGACGCTACTAACGCGAGACACCAATGCAATCCCCTTCTTTTGAGAAAAATGTGTGTGTGTGCTTCCAACTTGTGCATTGGTTGTAATGCGATGACAAGAACATGAACGGATATGCAATTGGGACCAAGGTATGAGAACTCGCGCCTGATGCCAGAGACGAAGGTAGCCATGTTCTGTCTGGATACATGAAGCGTAGGGCTAGCGCCTGTTGTCGGGTTAGAAGAAAACCATGTCCTAGCTAAACGGGGTCGTGTCTGGGGCCGGATACGACGGTAAAAGGGTGTTGCCGGCATTAGGGATCGTGTCTGGTACCGGATACGACGGTAAGCACGTGTTGTTGACCTTGGGGGTCGTGTCTGGTACCGGATACGACGGTAAGCACGTGTTGTTGACCTTGGGGATCGTGTCTGGGGCCGGATACGACGGTAAGCTTGTGTTGCCGGCATGAGAGATCGTGTCTGGTGACGGGTACGACAGTAAGCACAGGGTGTCGACCTGGGGGATGGTGGCTGGTACCTGATCCGACGATATGTGTTGCCAGCCTTTGGGGTCGTGTCTGGTACCGGATACGGGGAGAACCACGAACTACATGGACATGACAACTTAGGGCTGTGGCCTAGCCCGACGAGGAACAATGGGGTTGGGGACATGTATCGGCTCACCGTGCGAACTCGTACTCATCCTTTCTCGGTATCAATTGTTATAGTGTCTATTTATCGTGCCCGGTGCCGGGTACGAACCCGGGGGTTTCCCAACCGGATATTGGAGGGTCTGTTGTGCTAGCGCGAGTCTTGGAAGAAAATTTTTCTTTATTGCCCGCGCGCGTCCACCGTCGCCCGTCTGAACCTTAACCACCACACCCTTACCGTCTTTGACCTCCCTAACCCTCATCCCCTAACCTAGCCCTTTTCTCCCACCGTCACACACGCCAATCATGCCTGCTGACACACAAGTGAGTATGACATCTCCATAAGGCGTGTACAATGTCCTTTGACGCGCTTAACCCTCCGGTGCTCCTTCGTATTGCGACAGACCACACGGATCGTCTTCGGCACCCACGGTCTCGAGGACGCCAACCTCCCCCTCGACTGGGAACTCCCTCGTGGGACCGACATAGAACACCATCTAGGCTTTCCCGCGGCGCCGTCCGATTGGACACCTTCGGTACGTGTACCGCCATCCATCATACATGACATGTGTTGCTTACATTCCTTAACCCCTTTCAGAACCCATTCTACTTTGGACAGGTGAGCGGTGGTGAATGCTAGAAGCGAGGAACCTTTGACTGAACCTAATGCGTTTCTCTTTGCTACAGATGGGATTGCCGGCGCATGATGCGAATCTTGACGCGCGTCCCGTATTCTTCGGCGCGTCGTACGACGGATGTCCTGCATTCGCTGCCAATGAAGATCCCAACCAAGTGGACCGTCCCGCACCTACGAACTGCCAGGACTGGTCGGATATGGACGTCACCCTGGTGGGAACGATTGGATCCAGCCCAACGACTGTGGATTCGCCGGCAAAGACGCGAGAGGGTACCTTCTTCCTGCCTGGTAAACACGCGCCAGCCGATACACTCAACAACAACACGTATGTCCGAGGCGACCTGACTACGGCCAGCGTTATCTTAAGCCCTACGCAAACAGCCCATGCTGCAAGCTCAGCAAACCTCCTCAGTGACGAAGGGACGGGATCCGACGGAGAACTCGTCGCGGAGGCACCTCCCACTTCGAGCCCGGGTCCCTTCACTCAACCCCCCTCGCCGACCACTTCGGACAGCAAAAACTCTCAAGGTAGAAACAAAGGTCCGGAGTGGGAACGCATCTTCGACGTACTTAATGACCCGGACGCGGTCGTCCCTGTCAGTTCCGACCCGGTGCAAACTCCCGAAATGGAGGAGGGAAACGAAGGTGGCCCCAGTCCAGCTGCGACGACGCGTGAGGAAGATTCCTCAAGTCTTTCAGAGGGCTTTACCATGCTCATGGCAAGAGGGGAAACTGCCGCTCTGGACGCATCATCGAGGATGTTGATGCCCCCCCTGCCAGCGTTTTCAAGATGATAGGACCAATTACAGTCGGGACTTCAACAGAGGGAAAAGGAGTCTACGTATGTCAAGCCCTGGACTGCGGGGCCTCGTTCAACGGCCGGTCGGCATTGGCGTACCACACGGCCGCGGAACATCAAGACGAAGCCGAAGTAGCGGTAATGGGGTGGGATGGCGCTTGGAAAATCGAAAGGCGTCGAACTCAGTCCAGCAGCGAGGTCTCTTCGGACGGTTTCTTCCATTGCCCCAAATGCGCCAGGCCTTACAAGACACCCGCTTCCTTGAAAGTGCACACGGGAAAATGTGAGGATTCTAAGGCCCAACCTGGCGATGGCGAATCACATCCGCCTGAGGTTACGATGGAGCTCATTAGGACCCGTAGAAAGGAGAAGGAGGGGGCCTCGTCGCGCAACTTCGAAATGCCCAACTGCAACCAGACCACCCCTTGGGCGAAGCGATCGCGTTTCTTATTGCTGCTCAATGGGCAACGCTTAGAAGACTATGCTGCCGCAGCGGATCTGCCTCAGAAGCACGCGGAGGGGAAGAGGTAGCAATCTGCGACCTTACGGCGGCTGCGATTCAAGACGCCGCGGATGGTCTGAACTCGGTGTCGATTTCATACGCGCAACTAATGAACGCTACGGATGTCAGCAAAACACACATGACTCGCCCAATGAACGCCAAACCCACGACTTTGGACGGGTACATCAAGATCGCACAGAGACTCGTTTTGTTCTGTGTGCGGGTGCAGCGGGCGGGCACTGATACGGACCTAACCGAGGACACGAATGCCGGGGAGGAGCTTCCTACGACACTGGGTAAAGCCATAAAAGCCATGCTCGGTGACCCTGTTCTGCGAGAAATGGTGTGCCGACTAATGGCCAACCCAGAAAAGAAGGTCATCTGGGAGATTGGCGAACATATGCTTTCCTCGCCCGTACCGGACAACAACGAAGGTTCCGTCTTGTCGTTCTTCCTAGCCACTATCGGTATTCGGCGACCCGTGAACGGGACCTTCCTGTCTCCGGGGGACTACACACCTTCTTTGAGCAAGTTGCTGTACTGTCTCCGCTTGTGTTGGTTCTGGCATTATGGACACAAAATCTGGCGGACGGATGGCTCTAATCCCCTGCGTGTGGGTGCTCGGTCAGCCGCTGTACAGTTTGAAGATCTGCACACACAAAAGCTCGGTCCCCTGGCCCCGTTTACCGCGGCAAGCAAGCATATTCAAGGACTCCGTGCTTTTGGCCTAGCATCGGCAAGGGTGAGTCATTTAGTATAGGGATATGTACGGACAGACGTTACTGACGCGCTACCCTTAATTATCGTCACACTACAGGCGGAGGGATCGCGGGATCAAATTATGTGGTCTGCAAACGGCCAATCCGTGGCGATCGGCGGTCACTGGATCGAGCTGCAAGACATCAGAAAGATGATGAAGGATTCGATCGCGTCTATGGAAACAGGGCTCAAAAGCCTGTTAGCGCACGCAAATGACCAGAGCTTTCTGGCCGCTTTCGACCTTTCTAAACTCGTGGACAATCCATCCCAAGACGACCCTAATATGTGGTTTGGAAACTTGGCGTCTAATGAGGCTCATCTGAATCTCGACGCGTACGGGAACCAGGTCATGCCGACACTAATGACAATGAAGATGGATAGCAAGACGAAGAAATGGCAACCGAACCCGGACTGGAACAAAGTCCAACTGCTGTGGGATGAGGAGGCGAAGTTTCTCAAGGCCCTCCTGGTCGCCATCCACATCACTAGCGGGATGCCGAGCCGTGGTTCAGAGCTGCTGGAGACTACATGGCGAAACGATTATGGGGCCCGCTTGCGCAACGTTCTCGCCGGCCACGACGGCGAAATCATGTTGGACTCCACCTACAGTAAGACGGAGTATAAATCTACTCGGGTCAAGCAGAACATTCGCTTTCTCCATCCCTCGGTTGCGAGGGTATTGGCGATCTACCTTTGCACGGTTTGGCAGACAACGGACGAGCTGTTCCACATCAAGTACGACGTTAACAGGACGTATCTCTGGTGCAACGTCAACGACATGTGCCAGAGAGGCATTGCGCGGTGGGACACGACTTACCTGGGTCGGGCACTCAAGACACAATCAGAACTTTCCGGTGTTGGTGCAGCTCTCAACGTCAGCGAATTCCGTCAGCTCATCGAAGCGGTGGCGCACAAGCACTTCAGAACAGGGTATCTCCGCGAAGCGATGAGGGTGCTTTTTCCCGCTGATCCCAACAGACAGGACGCGTGCGAAGATCTGGACGATCCCACACTGCTGGGTCTAGAAGGATGCGGTGAAGAGGAGGAGGATTTTCTCGACATCGCCGCGGACTTTATGGACGGTCTTCGGGGCGGCGGGTCGCCACAGAGAGGTCAGCAACAGGACCTCTTCTCCGCTCAGTCAGGTCGATCCGATGAGGCAAGTTGGGCATGTTACGCGCGCCAGAAGACTCACCGCGCGGGAATGGACGACGGTGTTATTACAAATTCAAGGGTGGCTTCAAGGATGTATCAGGCTTTCTTTGGCCTCTTTCCCCGAGGGTTAGTGGAAAGACTCCTTCAACGACGGCAACCTCGCATCAAGGAGTCCCTGTTGGTCCATCGGAAAGCCAACCCGTGGAGCTGTCGTCCCGCATGCGGGGAAATTTCGTGCCCGCAGGTCATATGGCGAAGACCCTGCTTCTGACCAAAAAGGCGCCATCCCCCTCGCCGCCGACGTCAGAACACGTACGGCAATGCTTGCAACGGGCCCCTCTTCGTTTGCGGGGAGCGCGGACAGCTTACAAAGCCGCTTAGCCTTGTCGCCCCTGGTTCTCAGAGCCGTGATGGACCTTACCAAAGGGAGTTACCAAGACGACCTCTTGCTTTGCCAGTCAGCGACGGATTGGCCCTGATCGAGCGTTCTATCGCCAACTTCGCATGCATTGTGAAGACAAATGGGGGAAAATCTTTGCTCTGGCAGGCCGACGCGTGGATTTCTCGCAAGGACGTTCCCAGCTTCGCCCTTCTCGTCGTACCATACCTATCACTGATTGACGATATCAAGCGTGTTGGCAGAGAAAAGGGGATTGCTTGCGCTGACTGGAGTCCGAGCCTTACGATCTCGCCAAACACAGAGATCGTCATCGTTTCTTTGGCGAAGGCTGTCAAGGGCGAGTTTTTACAATGGCTGGGCGATCCGGAGATTCAGGCCGCTCTGCGTCGCGTCTTTGTCGATGAGGCGCACGTCCTGATCGACGACACCTTCCGGAAGGTAAGAGCCTGGAATGGGTGACGATGAAATGGCAGGGTAACTGATCATTGCGTTTCATCGACAGGGAATCGAAGACTTCGGCAAACTAACAGAGCGGCTGGCGGCGAGGCAGTTTGTCTTTCTTTCGGCAACGATCCCTCCGGCATGCGAAGAGCGACTGGAGAAGATCATATGCATGCCTTTGCTGTTCCTGCGGGAAGGTACCAACCGCAATAACCTCGCCTACTCTCTGATCGACGTTGACAAGAACGCAACGCTGTAGATCACGTACGATCTAACATTCAGCGTGTTACAACGGGAGTCAATGCCGGCCGCCAAGGGCTGGTGATCTGTCGAGACAAACGAACGGTCAAGAGGGTTGCAAGGGAACTGGGTTGCGGCTACTATTTCTCGAACAACGACGCGTCTGAAGGCGAGATACAGGAGATGGATGACGCCATGGAGGAGTTCAAAACGGGTCTCACCCCCGTGCTAGTGGGTACAAACGCTGCGAGCACCGGTATCGATTTCGATCGCGTCGATTTGGTCGCCCTGATTGACGGTGTATATTCTATGGCGGCGGGTATGCAAGCGGCGGGACGCGCTGGTCGACGCGGAGCCCGGGCGGAAGTTTTCATCTACAAAATAAAGGAAAGCCGGTACCCTACCAAACCCCTGCCAGAAGGACCTCATCCCCGGACAGACGAAGAGGCAGTGGGCCTCTTGCTCGCGGGGGAACGGTGCATGCGGGAACCCATCTCTCATTGGTTAGACGGACGGGTGGTCAGCTGCCTGGAGTTAGGCGGGGAGTGGTGCTCGGTGTGCGAGGAGATGTACGACAAGCCGGATACTCCATCAGCGTCTACACCGATGTTTGCGGTCGGAAGAGAAAAGAGGCGGTTACTCGAGCATGCTACGGAGCCACAAGCAAACAAGCGCAGGGCCCTGGACACGCCGACCAGGACGCTGGAATCTTCTGACCATGTCTTTTCAAACATTAGCTCCCCCTCCAGCAACGAGAGCGTGAGTTGCTTAAGCCCTCGCTAAGCATGTCGCAAAGGCAAATGATAGAATACTTACAATGGACCCCTTTGCATCGTTTTCCAGACTCTCGTAAGGCGATATAGACCGGTTACGTCAACGACGAGGACGGAGCAAGAGTGGAACAGCGAACCTTCGTCAAGTGGAAGCTCTACTGCTTCCGGGGACGTGTGGGATTCGCCGTCCGCCACAAAAGGTTACTCCACGGGCAACAGGCTCACGCCGATGACGGCGTCCTGCTCATCAACGCCGGTCAACAGTCGCAGAACGTGCGGCCCCTCTACAGCACATAACGCCAGCAGTTCGTACAGCCACAAGTCGGCGTTTACAACATGGGCGGTTTTAAAGGATCAATTCGTGCGGTACCTCGACCTGACGAAAAATGCCTGCGCGATGTGCTACATGGTCCAGCGCGACTTTCGCCACAAGGCGTCACACTGCACTCTCAAAGACTGCAACATGGCCGCGCAAAAGGCCTTCCGCGAGAAGGGACGCAACGACTGGCCGCGAGGACAGGTGTGCTGGTGTTGTAGTCTTCCGGTGTCTATTTGCAACGGAAGATTGAACGGAGGTGACTGCGAGCTTAATGCCTACAGAGACATGATTCGGGGCATCTTGCTGTTGTTGACGCTGCACGACGGCGTGCGCGCCGAGACGGTCAAAAGGGCTCAAGGTATCGACGGCGACTACGAACTTCCAAGGCCTAAGGCGCCGGGTGTAATGGGCGAGGCATGGATGGTACCCTTGCTATTGAGAGGTACAGCAAGGGTGTACCAGGCCTTCCCTGCGGTTATGGCTGTGGTCTCCATGTTGGCAAAGGCCTTGGAGTAATCACTTAGCCTGGGTACGCTTCCTTACTTAAAACACCGAAATACACTGGGGTCTTTTCGTTACATCTGCTCGTAGTGAACGCCTGTTGCGATAATGCGTCGGGCAAGTGGTTGTGGGCGGACGGACGCAGACTCGCAGCGCACTGGAACGGTCAACGCCCTGCGGCGTAGGGAGTCCTCACAAATTTAGTATGAACTTGAGCTGGGAACGGTGATTTTACAATGCTGACGCGTCCTGACGCGTCCACGGGCGTGACAGATCGGACGCGTCTAGATTATTTCTGACGGGAAAGGACGCGTTGCGGATAGGTGTCTTCACAAAGCAAACCCTTAGAAGGTCAGCTGTAGGACTTTGACGCGTCCCAACGCGTTTTCTCGCGTTAATAACCTGACGCGTCCAGACACGTTTGGGCGCGTTCGAAGTATATTCTGTGATGAGACGGACGCGTTTAGGCGCGTAATAACGCGTCTCACTGTGGGTTGAGGAACTAGGCAACGATGCTGAGCGTTGGAAAACCACAGAACCGGTTGATAACCAAACATAGGACTACTGAACAATCTGACGACGATGGAGAGCGTATGTTTGAGTTTCTCGTGCCCGGGACCAGGTACGACCACAGATGCAAGTCCTGGTCAGGTTTTCTATGCCGAATAGGCCACACAGAGCCCTGATAAGCGCCCTGTACTTGTAGCGGCGCTTTGCTGCCTGTCTAGGTGACGTGGGAGCAGTAGAGAGCGCGAGAGGAGCGTGGGAAATTGTAGCAGAGGGAGTTTGAAAAAAATTTCCATGCGGAGTTTAAATTTTTTTCCATTTTTTTTTTCACCAACGGAAGAAAATTGCGGGGAGGCACTGCAGCAGTGTAAGACATGTTGCATCATTCAGGGTGATCTATTATGCAGATGAGAGGTGCAGGCGGGCACTGCGACAGTGTAAGACATGCTACATGGGTGAAGGATGTGCTGGGATACAGGAGGACACGAAGAGGGTGCGCGAAGGACAGAGCAGCGGAGGGGGAGAGGTAAGGACAAGCGAAAGGGACGGGTGCGCGAGTTTGGAGAGGGGAATGGAAGGGGAAGGAGAGGGGAGCGAGGTGAGCAAAGGGGACAGGTCGAAAAGGAGAGTAGAGAGCGAGGTGCGCAAAAGGAAGGGAAGAGCAGGAAGGTGAGGCAGTCAGTCAGACAGCAGGCAAGGGAGGGAAGTGCGCAAGGTGCGTGAGGGAGGGAATGGTCCGCTTTGGGCTGCCGGCCAAGGCGATCGGAGGAGGGATGGCGCTAAAGGCGTGGATGGACACTGAATGGACAGCGCTAAATCTGTGGATGGACACCCTATGTTTCAGAATGGACAGACATTTGATTTCAGGTATTAGACCATTTGAATGGACACGAGAATGGGCGCTTACGACGGATGAATGGACATTAGAAGAATTTAGAGCTCGGTTTGGATTTTGTAGTTACCCCATGAATGGACACCTTAGCGTCCGGCGTGCATGAAGGCAGCCATCCAGTGTCAGGAAGTGTCCATTCAAAACCGCTGTCTGAGCATATGGTTAGAACTGCCTCTTGAATGATTGCGGACCATCTGAAGAGGCTGACGAGACCTCATTTGCTTGATTCCGTTTGCGGACTCAGGGTCGGATCCGCCGTGGAGTGTTTTCACTGGAAAATCAGTAAATATGGCAACACCGCTGGTGCGGGATATAGAAACTGATCTCACGAATGAACTGCCTCTTGAAAGATTGCGGACCATCTGGAGAGTCTGGCGAGACCATTTTCGCTCGATTTTGTTTGCGGACTCAGGGTCGGATCCGCCGTGGAGTGTTTTCACTGGAAAATCAGTAAATATGGCAACACCGCTGGTGCGGGATATAGAAACTGATCTCACGAATGAACTGCCTCTTGAATGATTGCGGACCATCTGGAGAGTCTGACGAGACCTCATTTGTCCGATTTCGTTTGCGGACTCAGGGTCGGATCCGCCGTGGAGTGTTTTACTGGAAAATCAGTAAATATGGCAACACCGCTGTGCGGGATATAGGAACTGATCTCACGAATGAACTGCCTCTTGAATGCTTGCGACCATCTGGAGAGTCTGGCGAGACCATATTCGCTCGATTTCGTTTGCGGACTCAGGGTCGGATCCGCCGTGGAGTGTTTTACTGGAAAATCAGTAAATATGGCAACACTACTGGTGCGGGATATAGAATCTGATCTCACGAAGGACTGCCTCTTGAATGATTGCGGACCATCTGAAGAGGCTGACGAGACCTCATTTGCTCGATTCGTTTGCGGACTCAGGATCGGATCCGCCGTGGAGTGTTTTCTCTGGAAAATCAGTAAATATGGCAACACCGCTGGTGCGGGATACAGAAGCTGATCTCACGAATGAACTGCCTCTTGAATGATTGCGGACCATCTGAAGAGGCTGACGAGACCTCATTTGCTTGATTTCGTTTGCGGACTCAGGATCGGATCCGCCGTGGAGTGTTTTCACTGGAAAATCAGTAAATATGGCAACACCGCTGGTGCGGGATACAGAAGCTGATCTCACGAATGAACTGCCTCTTGAATGATTGCGGACCATCTGAAGAGGCTGACGAGACCTCATTCGCTTGATTTCGTTTGCGGACTCAGGGTCGGATCCGCCGTGGAGTGTTTTCACTGGAAAATCAGTAAATATGGCAACACCGCTGGTGCGGGATATAGAAACTGATCTCACGAATGAACTGCCTCTTGAATGATTGCGGACCATCTGGAGAGTCTGGCGAGACCATATTCGCTCGATTTCGTTTGCGGACTCAGGGTCGGATCCGCCGTGGAGTGTTTTCACTGGAAAATCAGTAAATATGGCAACACCGCTGGTGCGGGATATAGAACTGATCTCACGAATGAACTGCCTCTGAATGATTGCGGACCATCTGGAGAGTCTGACGAGACCATATTCGCTCGATTTCGTTTGCGGACTCAGGGTCGGATCCGCCGTGGAGTGTTTTCACTGGAAAATCAGTAAATATGGCAACACCGCTGGTGCGGGATATAGAAACTGATCTCACGAATGAACTGCCTCTTGAATGATTGCGGACCATCTGAAGAGGCTGACGAGACCTCATTCGCTCGATTTCGTTTGCGGACTCAGGGTCGGATCCGCCGTGGAGTGTTTTCACTGGAAAATCAGTAAATATGGCAACACCGCTGGTGCGGGATATAGAAACTGATCTCACGAATGAACTGCCTCTTGAATGATTGCGGACCATCTGGAGAGTCTGGCGAGACCATATTCGCTCGATTTCGTTTGCGGACTCAGGGTCGGATCCGCCGTGGAGTGTTTTCACTGGAAAATCAGTAAATATGGCAACACCTGGTGCGGGATATAGAACTGATCTCACGAATGAACTGCCTCTTGAATGATTGCGGACCATCTGAAAGGCTGACGAGACCATATTCGCTCGATTTCGTTTGCGGACTCAGGGTCGGATCCGCCGTGGAGTGTTTTCACTGGAAAATCAGTAAATATGGCAACACCGCTGGTGCGGGATACAGAAACTGATCTCACGAATGAACTGCCTCTTGAATGATTGCGGACCATCTGAAGAGGCTGACGAGACCTCATTCGCTCGATTTCGTTTGCGGACTCAGGGTCGGATCCGCCGTGGAGTGTTTTCACTGGAAAATCAGTAAATATGGCAACACCGCTGGTGCGGGATATAGAAACTGATCTCACGAATGAACTGCCTCTTGAATGATTGCGGACCATCTGGAGAGTCTGACGAGACCATATTCGCTCGATTTCGTTTGCGGACTCAGGGTCGGATCCGCCGTGGAGTGTTTTCACTGGAAAATCAGTAAATATGGCAACACCGCTGGTGCGGGATATAGAAACTGATCTCACGAAGAACTGCCTCTTGAATGATTGCGGACCATCTGAAGAGGCTGACGAGACCTCATTCGCTCGATTTCGTTTGCGGACTCAGGGTCGGATCCGCCGTGGAGTGTTTTCACTGGAAAATCAGTAAATATGGCAACACCGCTGGTGCGGGATATAGAAACTGATCTCACGAATGAACTGCCTCTTGAATGATTGCGGACCATCTGAAGAGGCTGACGAGACCTCATTCGCTCGATTTCGTTTGCGGACTCAGGGTCGGATCCGCCGTGGAGTGTTTTCACTGGAAAATCAGTAAATATGGCAACACCGCTGGTGCGGGATACAGAAGCTGATCTCACGAATGAACTGCCTCTTGAATGATTGCGGACCATCTGAAGAGGCTGACGAGGCCGTATTCGCTCGATTTCGTTTGCGGACTCAGGGTCGGATCCGCCGTGAGTGTTTTCACTGGAAAACAGTAAATATGGCAACACGCTGGTGCGGGATATAGAAACTGATCTCACGAAGAACTGCCTCTTGAATGATTGCGGACCATCTGAAGAGGCTGACGAGACCTCATTCGCTCGATTTCGTTTGCGGACTCAGGGTCGGATCCGCCGTGGAGTGTTTTCACTGGAAAATCAGTAAATATGGCAACACCGCTGGTGCGGGATATAGAAACTGATCTCACGAATGAACTGCCTCTTGAATATTGCGGACCATCTGAGAGTCTGACGAGACCATATTCGCTCGATTTCGTTTGCGGACTCAGGGTCGGATCCGCCGTGAGTGTTTTCACTGGAAAAACAGTAAATATGGCAACACCGCTGGTGCGGGATATAGAAACTGATCTCACGAATGAACTGCCTCTTGAATGATTGCGGACCATCTGAAGAGGCTGACGAGACCTCATTTGCTCGATTTCGTTTGCGGACTCAGGGTCGGATCCGCCGTGGAGTGTTTTCACTGGAAAATCAGTAAATATGGCAACACCGCTGGTGCGGGATATAGAAACTGATCTCACGAATGAACTGCCTCTTGAATGATTGCGGACCATCTGAGAGTCTGACGAGACCATATTCGCTCGATTTCGTTTGCGGACTCAGGGTCGGATCCGCCGTGGAGTGTTTTCACTGGAAAATCAGTAAATATGGCAACACCGCTGGTGCGGGATACAGAAACTGATCTCACGAAAAACTGCCTCTTGAATGATTGCGGACCATCTGCAGAGTCTGACGAGATCATTCGCTCGATTTCGTTTGCGGACTCAGGGTCGGATCCGCCGTGGAGTGTTTTCACTGGAAAATCAGTAAATATGGCAACACCGCTGGTGCGGGATACAGAAACTGATCTCACGAATGAACTGCCTCTTGAATGATTGCGGACCATCTGAGAGTCTGACGAGACCATATTCGCTCGATTTCGTTTGCGGACTCAGGGTCGGATCCGCCGTGGAGTGTTTTCACTGGAAAATCAGTAAATATGGCAACACTACTGGTGCGGGATATAGAAACTGATCTCACGAATGAACTGCCTCTTGAATGATTGCGGACCATCTGAAGAGGCTGACGAGACCTATTCGCTCGATTTCGTTTGCGGACTCAGGGTCGGATCCGCCGTGGAGTGTTTTCACTGGAAAATCAGTAAATATGGCAACACCGCTGGTGCGGGATATAGAAACTGATCTCACGAATGAACTGCCTCTTGAATGATTGCGACCATCTGAGAGTCTGACGAGATCATTCGCTCGATTTCGTTTGCGGACTCAGGGTCGGATCCGCCGTGGAGTGTTTTCACTGGAAAATCAGTAAATATGGCAACACCGCTGGTGCGGGATATAGGAACTGATCTCACGAATGAACTGCCTCTTGAATGATTGCGGACCATCTGAAGAGGCTGACGAGGCTATTCGCTCGATTTCGTTTGCGGACTCAGGGTCGGATCCGCCGTGGAGTGTTTTCACTGGAAAATCAGTAAAAATATGGCAACACCGCTGGTGCGGGATATAGGAACTGATCTCACGAATGAACTGCCTCTTGAATGATTGCGGACCATCTGAAGTCTGACGAGACCATATTCGCTCGATTTCGTTTGCGGACTCAGGTCGGATCCGCCGTGGAGTGTTTTCACTGGAAAATCAGTAAATATGGCAACACCGCTGGTGCGGGATATAGAACTGATCTCACGAATGCTGCTTGAATGATTGCGGACCATCTGAGAGTCTGACGAGACCTATTCGCTCGATTTCGTTTGCGGACTCAGGGTCGGATCCGCCGTGGAGTGTTTTCACTGGAAAATCAGTAAATATGGCAACACCGCTGGTGCGGGATATAGAAACTGATCTCACGAATGAACTGCCTCTTGAATGATTGCGGACCATCTGAGAGTCTGACGAGACATATTCGCTCGATTTCGTTTGCGGACTCAGGGTCGGATCCGCCGTGGAGTGTTTTCACTGGAAAATCAGTAAATATGGCAACACCGCTGGTGCGGGATATAGAAACTGATCTCACGAATGAACTGCCTCTTGAATGATTGCGGACCATCTGGAGAGTCTGACGAGACCTATTCGCTCGATTTCGTTTGCGGACTCAGGGTCGGATCCGCCGTGGAGTGTTTTCACTGGAAAATCAGTAAATATGGCAACACCGCTGGTGCGGGATATAGAACTGATCTCACGAATGAACTGCCTCTTGAATGATTGCGGACCATCTGGAGAGTCTGACGAGACCTATTCGCTCGATTTCGTTTGCGGACTCAGGGTCGGATCCGCCGTGGAGTGTTTTCACTGGAAAATCAGTAAAATGGCAACACCGCTGGTGCGGGATACAGAACTGATCTCACGAATGAACTGCCTCTTGAATGATTGCGGACCATCTGAGAGGTCTGACGAGACCTATTCGCTCGATTTCGTTTGCGGACTCAGGGTCGGATCCGCCGTGGAGTGTTTTCACTGGAAAATCAGTAAATATGGCAACACCGCTGGTGCGGGATACAGAAACTGATCTCACGAATGAACTGCCTCTTGAATGATTGCGGACCATCTGAGAGTCTGACGAGATCATTCGCTCGATTTCGTTTGCGGACTCAGGGTCGGATCCGCCGTGGAGTGTTTTCACTGGAAAATCAGTAAAATGGCAACACCGCTGGTGCGGGATACAGAAACTGATCTCACGAATGAACTGCCTCTTGAATGATTGCGGACCATCTGAGAGGCTGACGAGGCCTATTCGCTCGATTTCGTTTGCGGACTCAGGGTCGGATCCGCCGTGGAGTGTTTTCACTGGAAAATCAGTAAATATGGCAACACCGCTGGTGCGGGATATAGAAACTGATCTCACGAATGAACTGCCTCTTGAATGATTGCGGACCATCTGAGAGTCTGACGAGACCTATTCGCTCGATTTCGTTTGCGGACTCAGGGTCGGATCCGCCGTGGAGTGTTTTCACTGGAAAATCAGTAAATATGGCAACACCGCTGGTGCGGGATATAGAAACTGATCTCACGAATGAACTGCCTCTTGAATGATTGCGGACCATCTGAAGTCTGACGAGACCATTCGCTCGATTTCGTTTGCGGACTCAGGGTCGGATCCGCCGTGGAGTGTTTTCACTGGAAAATCAGTAAATATGGCAACACCGCTGGTGCGGGATATAGAAACTGATCTCACGAATGAACTGCCTCTTGAATGATTGCGGACCATCTGAGAGGCTGACGAGACCGTATTCGCTCGATTTCGTTTGCGGACTCAGGGTCGGATCCGCCGTGGAGTGTTTTCACTGGAAAATCAGTAAATATGGCAACACTGCTGGTGCGGGATACAGAACTGATCTCACGAATGAACTGCCTCTTGAATGATTGCGGACCATCTGAAGAGTCTGACGAGACATTCGCTCGATTTCGTTTGCGGACTCAGGGTCGGATCCGCCGTGGAGTGTTTTCACTGGAAAATCAGTAAAATGGCAACACCGCTGGTGCGGGATACAGAAACTGATCTCACGAATGAACTGCCTCTTGAATGATTGCGGACCATCTGAAGAGGCTGACGAGGCCGTATTCGCTCGATTTCGTTTGCGGACTCAGGGTCGGATCCGCCGTGGAGTGTTTTCACTGGAAAATCAGTAAATATGGCAACACCGCTGGTGCGGGATACAGAAACTGATCTCACGAATGAACTGCCTCTTGAATGATTGCGGACCATCTGAGAGTCTGACGAGATCATTCGCTCGATTTCGTTTGCGGACTCAGGGTCGGATCCGCCGTGGAGTGTTTTCACTAGAAAAACAGTAAAAATGGCAACACTGCTGGTGCGGGATACAGAAACTGATCTCACGAATGAACTGCCTCTTGAATGATTGCGGACCATCTGAAGAGGCTGACGAGGCCGTATTCGCTCGATTTCGTTTGCGGACTCAGGGTCGGATCCGCCGTGGAGTGTTTTCACTGGAAAATCAGTAAAATGGCAACACCGCTGGTGCGGGATACAGAAACTGATCTCACGAATGAACTGCCTCTTGAATGATTGCGGACCATCTGAGAGTCTGACGAGGCCGTATTCGCTCGATTTCGTTTGCGGACTCAGGGTCGGATCCGCCGTGGAGTGTTTTCACTGGAAAATCAGTAAATATGGCAACACCGCTGGTGCGGGATACAGAAACTGATCTCACGAATGAACTGCCTCTTGAATGATTGCGGACCATCTGAAGAGGCTGACGAGACCTCATTCGCTCGATTTCGTTTGCGGACTCAGGGTCGGATCCGCCGTGGAGTGTTTTCACTGGAAAATCAGTAAATATGGCAACACGCTGGTGCGGGATACAGAAACTGATCTCACGAATGAACTGCCTCTTGAATGATTGCGGACCATCTGAAGAGCTGACGAGACCGTATTCGCTCGATTTCGTTTGCGGACTCAGGGTCGGATCCGCCGTGGAGTGTTTTCACTGGAAAATCAGTAAAATGGCAACACTGCTGGTGCGGGATACAGAAACTGATCTCACGAATGAACTGCCTCTTGAATGATTGCGGACCATCTGAAGAGTCTGACGAGATCATTCGCTCGATTTCGTTTGCGGACTCAGGGTCGGATCCGCCGTGGAGTGTTTTCACTGGAAAATCAGTAAAATGGCAACACCGCTGGTGCGGGATATAGAAACTGATCTCACGAATGAACTGCCTCTTGAATGATTGCGGACCATCTGAAGAGGCTGACGAGGCCTATTCGCTCGATTTCGTTTGCGGACTCAGGGTCGGATCCGCCGTGGAGTGTTTTCACTGGAAAATCAGTAAATATGGCAACACGCTGGTGCGGGATATAGAACTGATCTCACGAATGAACTGCCTCTTGAATGATTGCGGACCATCTGAAGAGGCTGACGAGGCCGTATTCACTGAAAAACAGTAAAATGGCAACACCGCTGGTGCGGGATACAGAAACTGATCTCACGAATGAACTGCCTCTTGAATGATTGCGGACCATCTGAAGAGGCTGGAGACCGTATTCGCTCGATTTCGTTTGCGGACTCAGGGTCGGATCCGCCGTGAGTGTTTTCACTGAAAAACAGTAAAAATGGCAACACTGCTGGTGCGGGATACAGAAACTGATCTCACGAATGAACTGCCTCTTGAATGATTGCGGACCATCTGAAGAGGCTGACGAGGCCGTATTCGCTCGATTTCGTTTGCGGACTCAGGGTCGGATCCGCCGTGGAGTGTTTTCACTGGAAAATCAGTAAAATGGCAACACCGCTGGTGCGGGATACAGAAACTGATCTCACGAATGAACTGCCTCTTGAATGATTGCGGACCATCTGAAGAGGCTGACGAGGCCGTATTCGCTCGATTTCGTTTGCGGACTCAGGTCGGATCCGCCGTGAGTGTTTTCACTGGAAAATCAGTAATATGGCAACACCGCTGGTGCGGGATACAGAAACTGATCTCACGAATGAACTGCCTCTTGAATGATTGCGGACCATCTGAAGAGGCTGACGAGGCCGTATTCGCTCGATTTCGTTTGCGGACTCAGGTCGGATCCGCCGTGAGTGTTTTCACTGGAAAAACAGTAAAATGGCAACACGCTGGTGCGGGATACAGAACTGATCTCACGAATGAACTGCCTCTTGAATGATTGCGGACCATCTGAAGAGGCTGACGACCGTATTCGCTCGATTTCGTTTGCGGACTCAGGGTCGGATCCGCCGTGGAGTGTTTTCACTGGAAAATCAGTAAAATGGCAACACTGCTGGTGCGGGATATAGAAACTGATCTCACGAATGAACTGCCTCTTGAATGATTGCGGACCATCTGAAGAGGCTGACGAGACCTATTCGCTCGATTTCGTTTGCGGACTCAGGGTCGGATCCGCCGTGGAGTGTTTTCACTGGAAAATCAGTAAAATGGCAACACTGCTGGTGCGGGATATAGAACTGATCTCACGAATGAACTGCCTCTTGAATGATTGCGGACCATCTGAAGAGGCTGAGACCTATTCGCTCGATTTCGTTTGCGGACTCAGGGTCGGATCCGCCGTGGAGTGTTTTCACTGGAAAATCAGTAAAATGGCAACACTGCTGGTGCGGGATACAGAAACTGATCTCACGAATGAACTGCCTCTTGAATGATTGCGGACCATCTGAAGAGGCTGACGAGACCTATTCGCTCGATTTCGTTTGCGGACTCAGGGTCGGATCCGCCGTGGAGTGTTTTCACTGGAAAATCAGTAAAATGGCAACACCGCTGGTGCGGGATACAGAAACTGATCTCACGAATGAACTGCCTCTTGAATGATTGCGGACCATCTGAAGAGGCTGACGAGGCCGTATTCGCTCGATTTCGTTTGCGGACTCAGGGTCGGATCCGCCGTGGAGTGTTTTCACTGGAAAATCAGTAAATATGGCAACACCGCTGGTGCGGGATACAGAAACTGATCTCACGAATGAAACTGCCTCTTGAAATTGCGGACCATCTGAAGAGGCTGACGAGGCCGTATTCGCTCGATTTCGTTTGCGGACTCAGGGTCGGATCCGCCGTGAGTGTTTTCACTGAAAAACAGTAAATATGGCAACACGCTGGTGCGGGATACAGAAACTGATCTCACGAATGAACTGCCTCTTGAATGATTGCGGACCATCTGAGAGTCTGACGAGACCTATTCGCTCGATTTCGTTTGCGGACTCAGGGTCGGATCCGCCGTGGAGTGTTTTCACTGGAAAATCAGTAAATATGGCAACACCGCTGGTGCGGGATATACAGAAACTGATCTCACGAATGAACTGCCTCTTGAATGATTGCGGACCATCTGGAGTCTGACGAGACCATATTCGCTCGATTTCGTTTGCGGACTCAGGGTCGGATCCGCCGTGGAGTGTTTTCACTGGAAAATCAGTAAATATGGCAACACCGCTGGTGCGGGATATAGAACTGATCTCACGAAGAACTGCCTCTTGAATGATTGCGGACCATCTGAAGCTGACGAGACCTATTCGCTCGATTTCGTTTGCGGACTCAGGGTCGGATCCGCCGTGGAGTGTTTTTCACTGGAAAATCAGTAAATATGGCAACACCGCTGGTGCGGGATACAGAAACTGATCTCACGAATGAACTGCCTCTTGAATGATTGCGGACCATCTGAAGTCTGACGAGACCGTATTCGCTCGATTTCGTTTGCGGACTCAGGGTCGGATCCGCCGTGGAGTGTTTTCACTGGAAAATCAGTAATATGGCAACACCGCTGGTGCGGGATACAGAAACTGATCTCACGAATGAACTGCCTCTTGAATGATTGCGGACCATCTGAGAGTCTGACGAGACCTATTCGCTCGATTTCGTTTGCGGACTCAGGGTCGGATCCGCCGTGGAGTGTTTTCACTGGAAAATCAGTAAATGGCAACACCGCTGGTGCGGGATACAGAAACTGATCTCACGAATGAACTGCCTCTTGAATGATTGCGGACCATCTGAGAGTCTGGAGAGACCATATTCGCTCGATTTCGTTTGCGGACTCAGGGTCGGATCCGCCGTGGAGTGTTTTCACTGGAAAATCAGTAAATATGGCAACACCGCTGGTGCGGGATATAGGAACTGATCTCACGAATGAACTGCCTCTTGAATGATTGCGGACCATCTGAAGATCTGACGAGACCTATTCGCTCGATTTCGTTTGCGGACTCAGGGTCGGATCCGCCGTGGAGTGTTTTCACTGGAAAATCAGTAAATATGGCAACACCGCTGGTGCGGGATACAGAAACTGATCTCACGAATGAACTGCCTCTTGAATGATTGCGGACCATCTGAAGAGGCTGACGAGGCCGTATTCGCTCGATTTCGTTTGCGGACTCAGGGTCGGATCCGCCGTGGAGTGTTTTCACTGGAAAATCAGTAAGTATGGCAACACCGCTGGTGCGGGATACAGAAACTGATCTCACGAATGAACTGCCTCTTGAATGATTGCGGACCATCTGAAGAGGCTGACGAGACCATTCGCTCGATTTCGTTTGCGGACTCAGGGTCGGATCCGCCGTGGAGTGTTTTCACTGAAAAAGTAAAATGGCAACACCGCTGGTGCGGGATACAGAAACTGATCTCACGAATGAACTGCCTCTTGAATGATTGCGGACCATCTGGAGAGTGTGACGAGATCATTCGCTCGATTTCGTTTGCGGACTCAGGGTCGGATCCGCCGTGAGTGTTTTCACTAGAAAAACAGTAAAAATGGCAACACTGCTGGTGCGGGATACAGAAACTGATCTCACGAATGAACTGCCTCTTGAATGATTGCGGACCATCTGAAGAGTCTGACGAGACCTATTCGCTCGATTTCGTTTGCGGACTCAGGGTCGGATCCGCCGTGGAGTGTTTTCACTGGAAAAACAGTAAAATGGCAACACCGCTGGTGCGGGATATAGAAACTGATCTCACGAATGAACTGCCTCTTGAATGATTGCGGACCATCTGGAGAGTCTGAGAGACCATATTCGCTCGATTTCGTTTGCGGACTCAGGGTCGGATCCGCCGTGGAGTGTTTTCACTGGAAAATCAGTAATATGCAACACCGCTGGTGCGGGATATAGAAACTGATCTCACGAATGAACTGCCTCTTGAATGATTGCCGAACCATCTGGAGAGTCTGACGAGACCATATTCGCTCGATTTCGTTTGCGGACTCAGGGTCGGATCCGCCGTGGAGTGTTTTCACTGGAAAATCAGTAAAATGGCAACACCGCTGGTGCGGGATACAGAAACTGATCTCACGAATGAACTGCCTCTTGAATGATTGCGACCATCTGGAGAGTCTGACGAGACCTCATTTGCCGATTTCGTTTGCGGACTCAGGGTCGGATCCGCCGTGGAGTGTTTTACTGGAAAATCAGTAAATATGGCAACACCGCTGGTGCGGGATATAGGAACTGATCTCACGAATGAACTGCCTCTGAATATTGCGGACCATCTGAAGAGGCTGACGAGACCTCATTCGCTCGATTCGTTTGCGGACTCAGGGTCGGATCCGCCGTGGAGTGTTTTCACTGGAAAATCAGTAAATATGGCAACACCGCTGGTGCGGGATATAGAAACTGATCTCACGAATGAACTGCCTCTTGAATGATTGCGACCATCTGGAGAGTCTGGCGAGACCATATTCGCTCGATTTCGTTTGCGGACTCAGGGTCGGATCCGCCGTGGAGTGTTTTCACTGGAAAATCAGTAAATATGGCAACACCGCTGGTGCGGGATATAGAAACTGATCTCACGAATAACTGCCTCTTGAATGATTGCGGACCATCTGGAGAGTCTGACAGACCGTATTCGCTCGATTTCGTTTGCGGACTCAGGGTCGGATCCGCCGTGGAGTGTTTTCACTGGAAAATCAGTAAAATGGCAACACCGCTGGTGCGGGATATAGGAACTGATCTCACGAATGAACTGCCTCTTGAATGATTGCGGACCATCTGAGAGTCTGACGAGGCCGTTTCGCTCGATTTCGTTTGCGGACTCAGGGTCGGATCCGCCGTGGAGTGTTTTCACTGGAAAATCAGTAAATATGGCAACACCGCTGGTGCGGGATATAGGAACTGACTCACGAATGAACTGCCTCTGAATATTGCGGACCATCTGAGAGCTGACAACCGTATTCGCTCGATTTCGTTTGCGGACTCAGGGTCGGATCCGCCGTGGAGTGTTTTCACTGGAAAATCAGTAAAATGGCAACACTGCTGGTGCGGGATACAGAAACTGATCTCACGAATGAACTGCCTCTTGAATGATTGCGGACCATCTGAAGAGGCTGACGAGGCCGTATTCGCTCGATTTCGTTTGCGGACTCAGGGTCGGATCCGCCGTGAGTGTTTTCACTAGAAAAACAGTAAAATGGCAACACTGCTGGTGCGGGATACAGAAACTGATCTCACGAATGAACTGCCTCTTGAATGATTGCGGACCATCTGAAGAGGCTGACGAGGCCGTATTCGCTCGATTTCGTTTGCGGACTCAGGGTCGGATCCGCCGTGAGTGTTTTCACTAGAAAAACAGTAAAATGGCAACACTGCTGGTGCGGGATATAGAAACTGATCTCACGAATGAACTGCCTCTTGAATGATTGCGGACCATTGAAGAGGCTGACGAGCCGTATTCGCTCGATTTGTTTGCGGACTCAGGGTCGGATCCGCCGTGAAGTGTTTTCACTAGAAAAACAGTAAAAATGGCAACCTGCTGGTGCGGGATACAGAAACTGATCTCACGAATGAACTGCCTCTTGAATGATTGCGGACCATCTGAAGAGGCTGACAAGGCCGTATTCGCTCGATTTCGTTTGCGGACTCAGGGTCGGATCCGCCGTGAAGTGTTTTCACTAGAAAAACAGTAAAAATGGCAACACTGCTGGTGCGGGATACAGAAACTGATCTCACGAATGAACTGCCTCTTGAATGATTGCGGACTATCTGAAGAGGCTGACGAGGCCTATTCGCTCGATTTCGTTTGCGGACTCAGGGTCGGATCCGCCGTGAGTGTTTTCACTGGAAAAACAGTAAAAATGGCAACACTGCTGGTGCGGGATACAGAAACTGATCTCACGAATGAACTGCCTCTTGAATGATTGCGGACTATCTGAAGAGGCTGAGAGGCCTATTCGCTCGATTTCGTTTGCGGACTCAGGTCGGATCCGCCGTGGAGTGTTTTCACTGAAAAACAGTAAAATGGCAACACTGCTGGTGCGGGATACAGAAACTGATCTCACGAATGACTGCCTCTTGAATGATTGCGGCCATCTGAAGAATCTGGCGAGACCACATTCGCTCGTTTTGTTTGCGGACTCAGGTCGGATCCGCCGTGGAGTGTTTTCCCTGGAAAATCAGTAAATATGGCAACACCGCTGGTGCGGGATGTCGAACTTGATTTCTAGAACATTCGGTGTATATAATTGCCTCACGATAGAGATCTGCCTAACCTCTTGCGTCTTCGAGTTCATTCGTTTCGTTTGCGGACTCAGGGTCGATCCGCCGTGGAGTGTTTTTCTGGAAAATCAGTAAATATGGCAACACCGCTGGTGCGGGATATAGAAACTGATCTCACGAATGAACTGCCTCTTGAATGATTGCGGACCATCTGAAGAGGCTGACAGCCGATTCGCTCGATTTCGTTTGCGGACTCAGGGTCGGATCCGCCGTGAAGTGTTTTCACTGAAAAAGTAAAATGGCAACACTCTGGTGCGGGATATAGGAACTGATCTCACGAATGAACTGCCTCTTGAATGATTGCGGCCCATCTGAAAAAACTGGCGAGACCATTCGCTCGATTTTGTTTGCGGACTCAGGGTCGGATCCGCCGTGG
>MAPW01000197.1:0-45052 GCA_001689995.1 Tilletia indica
ATTCGAATGATGCATTTTCCTCCACATCTGTGGGCAGGGAATTGAGGTTCCGGACCCGGCCCGAAAAGTCGAGCACTCTTGCCGTCAGTGCTCCGCTTAACATTGCAACAGTTTTGTGGCTCTGCTCCGTGTCTCTAGGTCGCGAACGTAGGTTGCAGCCTGTTGTGCATGAACCTGTCGCTCTCGGCCGAACTGCATTACACAACGTGTAAGAACCGCGCGGGGTCTGATGTGCTACTGCCGAGGCTGGCCATGCGTTCGTACACTGTGTTGATCATCGAAATTTGATTTGCCGGGGTTTTCGTCAGACTTGGTTGTGTATACGTCGTAATATATGTGGCCGCTGCGGAGCCACTTTTCCCACTCTGAACGGCCTTGAGGTCATGGTTGTGCCGCGTGGCGACCAGGCAGAGAGGGGTTGTGCCAGTTTATGAGCGGATGTTGCACGCGCAAGTGTACCGAACTCGTTTCGTTGTCGAATGTTTGAGGTAGCTGTCACTTCATGAGGGAAAAGGAATCGACACGATTTCCTACCTCCCTTGAAGCATGTGAAAGTACATCTGTGCAGTTGAACTTCATGTGCCAGGAGGTGATGATCACAGTGAAAGTCGTCTCTATAGGTGGGATCTGCTGGAGAAGGAGGTCGTTCTTGTCGAGGTGCCCGGCTGGTCGTTTCTGGCTGCTCCTGGGCCCCGGTATCGCCATCTGGATATCCATGGCGAAGGAGATCGTCGAAAAAAGCAAAGTATCGCTGCTGGAAGTCCTCGTCGCTGCGCATCTTTGCACGGAGAACAGATGGGTTGAGTCGCCTTCAAGCCACAGCAAGCAGTGACAATGCAGTTGGCCACGCATGGTGTGTTCTTTGACGAGATAAAATGCCGCCAGTTTCCCAAACAGGCCGCCAGTCGCCGTAGAATGTTTCTTGCGCCAATCCCATCCAAGAAGAAACTGAAACACGCATGCTACGTGGAAATGGAAATAGTCGCTTGCGGCAACGGGGTCGTCTGCCACCCTCGTTGCGCGTGTCTTGGCGTTAGGCATGGTCGGAGCGCGCGTATCCAGTCGTATGGTCCTATCCCCGAAGAAGATATGGAAGACGGGAGAGTGAGTCGGGCCCGGATTAAGAGTTAGGAATAGTTGGAAGATTCCGTACTGCCCAATGTATCCACGGATATCCGCACGAGCACGGATCATTATTGCGCGCGACCCGGAACGTTTGCAGATATGAGCTGACATTTCTTGAGGACGGACCAAATCTTTGCTTCTTCTGATGTCAAGCTCGTACCGGAACCGCCACGCGAGAGGTGCTCAGAAACGCGTTTCACCGTCGCCGGGGTAAGATCGCGCATGACGGTGGTGATCCGATCGAAGTCCTGGGCTCGGCACATAAACCTAGAGCTATGGTGAATAGCTCGACGCTGCTTGATGTTCGCCACCACGAAAATGAACGACCAATGACGACGGAAGTCAGGTTCCGCAATATCGAGAAGATACTTGGCCTGGCGATCGAACGACAGGGCGGTACGGCGATGGCTTTCGAATCCTCCTGTACCCCAAGGGAATAATGTGGGAAACATCCCCGGAATAAGTCGGGGTTATTGTAATCCTGCACGAAGGATGAGCCGTAACGAATGACGAGATCAGGTCGTTCTCCACCTGTAGCGCATGCCAACGCAGAAGCGGTGCGCTCGTGTGCGGGAATTGACACGCCGTTGACGTCGAGAAGTCCATGATGCTCCAAGAATGTTCGAGGGTCATCGTCTTCTCCCTCTGCATCGCCCAGAAATGCCGGGTGCGTGTCCAAGCCCGTTGTTTCTTGGTCAAACAGGCTTGGGACTTTGTTGTTCACCTCGTATGTAATGTGACGCATCATCAGCTCGGGCACGTCGTCCTCCGGCAAGGAATTTAAGGCGTGGTCGTCGATTGGAAACTGCGGGTAATCTTTGCAATGCTCGCGCAAGTAATGCAGGAGGGCTCGAACCTTCTCTCTCCGCACCTTGAAGACGCCTCTGAGATCCTTGGTGCGTGGTTTCCGAGGGCCGATGATGATGCAGCTGACGAGAGGTGCGTCCGCGTCTACCGCCCAAGGTAACTTCGTCGCTGTCGAGATTGTGTTGAGAGGGAAAGAACATGCGTGACCCTTCATGACTCGAGGGCGTTCCGTTTCCGCACCCGGTGCCGTGAGGTCATAAAGGCGGACGATGTACGCCGAGGCAAGGTACTTTGCGCACAACCGCTCTTCTAGCCACGTTATGTCTTGCAGGTGTTCTGGAAGAAATCCACGGATGTTGTCGTTTGCCAACGCTAATGATGGAAGCCGAGGAGGGCAGCGGTGAAGAGACGCCGAACAGTCGTTGCAGACATCGAGGTCGGTCCCGTCTTCGCGAACATGTATTCCATCCTTGTGCAGCGCGAGACCATCGAGCGCGGGATCACCATACCTGAAATGGTGCTCCGGTCTTGAGAGAAGATGCGGATCGACAACGGCCAATATTCCAGATTGAGGCTGGATGCCGGAATACGTTTGCAGGAGATGTGTCGCACGGAGAACAGGATGTCGTGAGTGAATGTCCTTCGTCCGCACACTGCGCATGTCTCCTCCACGGATAGATCCGTCTGGTCCCGAAATGTTTGCATACAGGCGTCTTTGTGAGCGGCCGGTACCGGTTGGGGCCATACGTCCTCTGTTGGAAGCAGACATGAGTTGGAAGCGAGAAAGATCAGTAATAGGGTATGGGCACAACGAAGAAAAGGTTACAATGCTCGGAACTCACGGGATGCATCAATTTGGGTGTTCAACGGATTGTCTTCGGCTGTAGAGGTAGCAATGTAATCAGTATCGAACGTTGCAAATGGAAAGATGACAGAATACTCACGTAGCACCGATGGGGGATGTTGCGCGGGTTGTTTGAGATGAAGACGGAGCACGGGGTGCAGGCGGCGCTCCTTGGAAGGAGAAGACTTGGAAGAAACTGCCATACTTTTCCCCCATCTTCCGATGGACGGTGGTCGGAAACGTTCTAAGTCCTTAATATCGCGGAAGGAGAGGCGCGCAGCTCGTTCGAAGAACAACACTTCGTCGCACACCATTGCATCCGACAGCAGCTGGACAAGTTCGGGGCGTTTTAATGTGCTCGCGCGTTTCCTCGGGTGTGCCGCAACCAAGAAATTCCGCAGCCTCATGGTTGGAGTTGCCTTGAATAGATCGTCGAGCCTTGGCATCGTAAACAGTCGGCTGCATGGACTCTGAGGGGCAGCCGCAGCGAGGTAACGAAGTTAGTATGCATCCGTTGACATCAGTTTGGTATCGATACTCACCCGAAAATAACTGTTGGAAAGGGAGGACAGCTGCAAAAATATTGGCAGCAGGCGGCGAACATGGCCGCGACGCCGAAGCGGTGATAAGCATGTCTGCACTCTTGCTGGGGACGATGTGAAATGTGCAAGGATGAATGGCGGGCAAGATCGACGGCAATGAATGCCAGAGCATGGTCGGCGGCACGGAAGAGGACGCGCTATAGTATGCGGCGGCGCTGTACGGCCGTGGCGAAGTGCTGCCGTCGCTTCACCGGCGGGGAGCGGCGGATTAGTCGTGGAAATTCGAGAGTCGCAAAGTGGAGTTGTGCCATCGCTGTCGGTGGAAGCAGCTGTGAGCTGGTGGTTCTAAGCTGAAGCCGGTCGTGGCAGCACAAACAGCTGGCAAGGAGAACCCTGCTTGCCCGCATCGCGGACCAACCTTCGTGCGCGGCGTCTTATCGCTCATGCCGTCGTTGACCGTCCGACTGAAAATTCACGAACTTTTCAAAAGAAGGAAAAAAAGGCGCGTAACACGAAACACGAGACATGAGACGAATAGCGTCATCAGTCTGAAGCTGAAGCAGGAAGGAAACGGTGGAGATATGCAGTGGTGTACGTAAGCAAATGCTAAAAAAGAGACCCAGGTACATACTGTCGGACAGGAGCTATTCGACAACATTCCCTGGGACGACAACGACGTATCCCAGCCCACACCCATAGCATCTGCACACGTAGCACACATCGATGAGCCGCACAACAGACAGGGCTATTCGTCGCACCCCGGCATTAGGCGTTCCTGCAGTACTGACGCCGCAGACGGAGATGGTGCAAAACGCGTACATGAATTCAGGTCGAATGAGCGAGGGTTTGGCCAAGCTCCAGAGTACGACCTACCTATTCCAGCAAGCGGCGAGAAGAAATCAGAGGGCAGCAGCCTTTACGGAGGTTGCGGTGGCGCGAGCATTGACAGCAATGCAGGACGACGTAAAACGGCGTTTGGTGTACTCTCATAATCGGCTCGGCGACGAGGTAGAGCACATGAAGATTCGCATGGAAAAGGAGTTGGCGTGCGCGCACGAAGCCGTGCAGCAAGCGGTGCAAGAGACCATCCTGATCGTGCGGAGGATACTGGAACAATCGGGCTCGGACGTTCAAGATGGGCTTAAAGAAGCGGTGGAGATGCACAACAACTGCGGAGCCACTTTGCAGCGCGATATCAACAACACGGAAGCGGATTACATGGACAGCATTGCGCAGGTGATGGTGTCAAACGTGTGGACGACTGCGATGTGAGTGAATGTGTCTGGGTCGAAGAAGCGGTGGAAGTCATCACTGATGCTTATTTCGGAACAGGCCTGAGGCAGTGAGGATACTGCAACATGACGGGTCCGAAGAACGCAATGCTCCGCCCCAGTACGGAACGAACATGATGGATGAGAGTGCAGGTATCGGCGCAACAGGAACTTCTACGGCTGAAGTGTCCCGGAATGCATAGGATGGACAAGAACGATTGTTTCCGGACCATGTATTCACGCACACAGCTGAAGCGAATGGCCTTGTTTGATCTCACACGCAAATCCGCAGTTGGGTCCAGACACTGAACGCTGACTTCTGAAGCTGATATGTGGACGCGGGCAAAGTAGAAGAGAGAGAGCACGGACATGAAGCATTTCATTGGCGAAAGAGACTCATAAGGAACGCTTAACATGACAACGGGAAGGTGAGGGTTAGGAGAGCGCGTAACGACGCCGTTTGGTAGGACGGTTTGAGGAAT
This sequence comes from Tilletia indica, assembly GCA_001689995.1. Lineage (NCBI taxonomy): Eukaryota > Fungi > Basidiomycota > Exobasidiomycetes > Tilletiales > Tilletiaceae > Tilletia > Tilletia indica. Next base: position 5,072 of record MAPW01000197.1, read on the forward strand.
CGGAGACGGCACTGCCATTGAAGCCAGATGAAGGGCCGGCGTCATTCGCCAGATGGGAGATAACTTCGGCGAACGATGGTGATACCAAGGCGGAGGCAGAAGAAGATGACGCCGTTGCGATGTTCGCCTCAGGGGTGGGGCTTGGCTCTGAGGCATCGGATGGATCGGATGGTTCTACCATGGAGCTGGGCTGTTCAACACTCTGGACCGGGATTTGGGCTTGGGAGACCAGGGGTCCATTCATCGTGTCATCTTCATTGGAAACGATGGTGTTGGTGATGAGTGGGGTCGGTGTCGAGTCCGGCCATAGTCCTTCGGAGTCGCTCAGCTCCGTCAACTCGGAAGTGTCGTCTGAAAGGGGCGGAGGTGGTGCCCATGGGTGTGGAGGAGGAGGTGGTGGAAAACGGCGGAAGCTATAAGGCCTGAGGTATGCCAGAAATGGACGGGAATGGTCGTTGCTCCAGTTGTGCCAAACGCCGAGGTTTTGGGAGAAGGCTTTGTATGGGACGCCCAGCGCCCGGATACGCACAGCGGAGGACCGGGGCAGCTGATGTTGACGATGAAGAGGTTGGGAAACTGGTTGGAATCACTTTCGGGCCAGTTGTCGATGTGAATCTCGGAGTAGATGCGGATCTTGTACAGCGCCGGGGCCTTGACAGCGCGAAAGAGATGCCCGTCGACCTCCGGGATTTGAACGCTCATCTTCTCGAGGTTGTGGAGGATTGCTGTGGGAACGGCCGCCTCATCGTCGGGAAGAGGTACGTGATTTCGTTCTCGAGACGAGATCGCGAAGTCGAAAAACCTGATTTTCGACATATGACGCAACAATTGGAGCAACCACGAGAGAGTCGGCGCAGCGGCATTGAAGACGGAACAGGCGAGAGTAAATTCCTCCACGTGGTGAAGGCGGTCGAAGAACCGTTCCTGCTGTTCCCGGCCGGTGCCGGTCAGATGCACATCGCAGCTTGGCGCACGAATCATGAACACTCGAAGGTGTGCCCGCGTCTCCGTGTTGGGGAACATGTCGTGTAGGTTGATGGAAGGCTTGTCATTGCGACCATTGACGACTGCGGAATCGACCTCGATACGAATCGTGTGAAGCCTCTTGTTAGCAACGATGATGTCTTGTACCAGATCAATGAGATCCTGCTGAGGACTGAGACGGACGTTTAACTCCTCGATCCCCTGCTGACGGCCCCGATGCGAGAGAGGATTGCCGAAGTTTGTATCCAGCGGGGCGCATGCTTCGTCTTCCACAGCCGCAAGCTGGACTGAGTGTGTACTAAACAAGAGTACTGATAGTAACTCAAGCTAGTAAGCTTAGGTGTGCGAGAGTATGGATTAATGGTGGAAGAGAGAAAGGATACAAAGGAAGAAGTACAGATGAGAGGCTCGGAGGATTGTTGCTATGCAGAGGGGCAAGGAAAGGAAAGAGAAGGAGGGAAGATTAGATAAGATAGCAGCCACGTGGAAGTGCCATGTGGTACTGCTAGCACATCACCCCCCAAAAGAAACCGGCTGTCCCGAGTCGTGAAGAACGGAAGGAAAAAAAGGGGAATGGGGTGTCGGTATCGAGATACGGTAGGAATGGGAGGAAGGAAGTGCAAAACTGGCCGGAACAAAAAACGGTGAAAACCTCTTTGTGGACAACAATGAACGAGTGACACCTGTGACCTGATGAGCAGGAAATTGTCGATGAGCGCCAAACTCAGAGAGAAAAAGAGGAATGGAGGGGGCGAAGTGATGGATGGAATGCAGAGCTGCCACTGCCGAGAAGCAACGACAAACGGGAAAGGAGAGAGCAGATTTCTGTGAACCAGCCATGGTGATGGCGAGTAGGCGCATTGACGCCCGACCATGACGAAGGAGTGGGGATGAAGGCTGGATGTCGGTATGGTGTGGAGGTGGATACATCGACCGGAAGGGATTCGTCATCAGAAGCGGTGTAGAATTGGGAGGCGGGCATGGAGGAAAGCGGGGGCACCAGCGGCGTATTTGTGGCAGTTGTCGCAGACAGAACAGACTCCTCAATGCGCCAGGCACGCGCCTGATGCAGGGCGATGAGGATACGTTGCATCCCTCTGTCCGCATTTGTGACCGATCTCGACAGCGCTTCAAGACGTGCCGCGATCCAAGCCTCACGCACGCGTTGCAAAGCGACGTTCGCATTTCTGAGTGACAGCGGCGGGTGATCGCACGCCGACGGAACTGATACCGCGTCTTTGTTTCCCGGGTGCCACCAGCTAGAACCCTGCGGCGAGGATGATGTCTCCCTGGAAGCCACGCATGTACCGCAATGCTGAACCGCATTCAGATCTGCGCCGCTACACGGAATGTCCAATCCCTCATCACGTACTCGCGGATCGATTCGGAACGATACCTTCGTGATCGACGACAGAGAGGTGTCGCATGAAGGCGGCGGAGAGAAGTAAGCGGTACTCGCCGTAAGAGATGGAGTCGAAGGGAGATGAAGAGTTGAAAGACCGGCCGGCGGAGGGAATTTGGACCCCAGTACCGAGGTCGATACCGAGGTAGGCGAAGGCGTACCAGGGGTCGTCTGAAGAAGACACGGAAAAGCGGTTTTGAGGAGAGGAGATCCGGGCGACGTTGAAGCTGACGAAGCGGACACATGGGGACTGGACCGATTTGCAGAGTTGTGTGGAATAAGTGGCGCTGATGAGTCGCACTCCGAAGAGGAAAACACGTCCCTGTCAATATGCGAAGAGCAGGCATCCGCTGCTACTGCGACGGAGGAGACGACCTGCGGCGAAGTAGAACCGAATGATGAACCTGACCTGTCGTTCACCAAAGCCAGTGACAAAGGTGGCTCCGGTGTTGTCGCAGAAAGGGCAGAAGGGGATTCTGAACAGATTGAGGATGCGGAAAGTAGGGAGTTGGACAATTGCCGACAGCTTACTGCTTGGGCAAGCACCTGCTGCCATGTTGGCTGTTGGCCGGGTGCAGAAGCTACGATCTCCGACGCAGGCGAAGCAGGCGCTTTGGAAGTCGCTGAGGTGGAGGAGTTGAAAGTGACGGTCGAGGGAGAAGGCATCGACGACGGGGATTCGTGATGGCACGGTATGGATATGGATGGTCGGGCGGGTAGCGACAAAGCCACGTCAAGATCACAGGTTGCCGTGAAGAGTGGCACTCCGGTAGAACTCGAAGGGGGAGGCACATTGGACCGGAAGGTCGAATGAGACGTCAGTGCCGAGGAGAGTGCAGAAGTGGTCGGGACGAGCGATGAACGAGCGGCCGACGGTGAAGAAAATGTAGAGGTGGTGAAAGGTACGTCGGAAGAAGGAGACCTGAGAACCGTTGGAATGACACTCGGCGCCGGAGATGGTGCTGACGATGTCGACGAAAGCGAAGAGGTCGAAGAGTTGGAAGGTAAAGTCGGAACAGAAGCGCCTGAAGCAGGTGGCGAGGAGGGCTGTGGCCGGTTGCGCTCAGCACGCGCGTCCCCTTTTGTTTGCAGCGTCTGCAGCACTTGAAGGATGGAATCGAACTGCTGCTGCTGTTCTGAGTAGAAAGAGTCGATAGAAGCCTCGAGCTTGGAAAGGCTCGCCTCAACACCGCTGGAGCTTGAGTCGAAAACGGCGCTCATCGCTGGAAATATGAGGGAGGAACAGGGAGAGTGAAAGGAGAATAAAGATTCAAGGGAAGGTAAGGAGGAGTGGTGAGGCTGAGGGTGGAAGAACGGTCAGGCCCGTCGAGCGCAGCCTAGAGCGAGTTGAGGTAGGAATCCTCTCTCATCACCATGTACTAAACAAGAGTACTGATAGTAACTCAAGCTAGTAAGCTTAGGTGTGCGAGAGTATGGATTAATGGTGGAAGAGAGAAAGGATACAAAGGAAGAAGTACAGATGAGAGGCTCGGAGGATTGTTGCTATGCAGAGGGGCAAGGAAAGGAAAGAGAAGGAGGGAAGATTAGATAAGATAGCAGCCACGTGGAAGTGCCATGTGGTACTGCTAGCACAGAGTGTGAGGTTCCTGGGCGCGGAGATCAACGGATACACAGCGCAAAGCGGGTAAACGGCCGCCTGTTAGGCTGTTGAGGATGTCCCGAGTTTGTGGAGCCTTCAGGGCATCATTGCCAAGGAAATGCCGCCAGTAGTCGCGGTGACGTGCGACACCTTCCATGGGGTGGACGTGGAACGGTGCTATGTTGTCGTGGACGCCGCAGTTGTTTGGTTGCAGGTATTCATGAAAGTGGAGGCCGATGATTTGATCCGTAGAGTTCTTGAACTTCCAGCTCAGTCGAGCGAGGAACATGGACCTCTTGATGAGAGTTTTGACAGTTTGCGAGGAGATGTCGGGCTCTTCAAGAAGGTTGCGAAGTATGAGCAGCACGAGTTCGCCAGGAAGCTCTGCGGGAAGGGAAAGAAAGCTGTTAGAATTCGGATAGCGTGATGGGGTGGATGAGATGATGCTCACTGTTGAACCCCTGCGGATTAGGGATGGGGCGAGGCATTGTGCATGTGCCCTCACAGGTTGGGTGCTTGAGTACCGGATTTTGCTGCGTTACCAACTCTGCTGCTTAAGTATGATCTGGATCAGCGAAGTAGCTGAAGCAGCAAAGGCGGACCTGTCGGAGGGTGGTGCTGCAGTGTTGGGCTGCCCTGACGCGTAGCTGAAGCATGCCTGGAGCACAGTCTGGATGGCCGCGGATTTGCTGTGACGGCGGACGTTTAAGCGTCGAAGTTCAAAGGGGTGGAGGATGTGGGTAGGTCCTCAGCAGGAGAAGAAGATGCGCGGTGGTCGGCGATCATGTCGACGGTAATGGGGGGAAAGCGGAATCTACGTGCGGCCGAGGAAACACTGCGCCGTGGGGAACGGCTTCGAGGGAATCGAAGCATCGGCGGCGACGTGCTAGCGCGGGAAGTGGGAATCGGCGGTGGTCATGACGGCGGGAAGATTAGTCGTGGCCGTGGTTCGTGTGCTGCGGCTGATATTTGGTTGTGCGCCGGGGAGCGATGAGGCGATGAGGGGCGAGCGCAGAGGAAGAAGATGGTTTGGCACGTCAAATGGCAACCGGCGTTTGCTATTTGCTTAGAGGCGAGATTAGTTTTTTTTGGATTTTAATAAAAATTTAAAACCTTATCTTATCGGCGGCACCACGACCACGTCCACCTTCTTCGTCTGCAGCACATCGTCCAGAGCACTGTCGTTGTTCGTTAAGCAAGTACACCGCGCCGCGGTCACCATGTGAAGACCGCCGACCGCATCTGCAACATAATGGCACTCGGCCGCGCCTTCGTCACAATCGTTGTGGGCTGGGTTTCCTCTGCTTTCGGCATTTCTTCTGTGTGTATGAAGAACTCAGCACTGACGGCGTCTTGTCCTTCTCAAGCTTTGATGATCCAACCGCGATGTTGACAGTGGTACCCTGGTCCTTCGCTGACTGTTTCCTTCACCGCTTCCTTCTCAATAGCCTTCTCAATCATCTCTCATATCGATATCTTGCTAACTCTCCATCGGTGTCTTTCAGATCCAGTATATAGATGGCCCAAAAGTTGACCTCTCCTCGCCGCCATCCACCCTTGTCCCAATTTCCGTGTTCTCCCCATCGTGATCCATCAACATGACTCCTTGCAACACACCCTCCGTTCCGCAGCCCAGACGAGGTCGCGGCCGCCCTAAAGGCTCTTTGAACAAACCCAAACAACACATCCTCAAACCACGTCGCAACCCGCCTCGCCACTCTTCCCACAACCCGCCTCAGAGGCAGCCCGGCGTGCCTGCGCTTCCGGATACCAAGGATGCCACCCCCATATCGTGTCCCCGTTTGCAGTTGAGCGGATTGGTCGCCCACGACTGGTACCATGTCTCCAGACTGGCGGGCCACATTCACCGTGTGATCGCCCCACACGTTCCGAATTGGTCGGAGGACGAGCGCTTCTGCATCGGCGTCGCCTTCCTGCAGATTGGACTGTTCTGCTTGCCCGACAAGGAGTGAATGCTGGTAAGTCATCAACATCACAGTCCGCATCTGTTTCCATACCTGGCTAACATCTGTTTCCGACCAGTGGGTAGTACTACAGACAAGCAATCACACCCTCTCCTCATCCCACTTTGTCCCCCGATGAGGCCCAGCGCTTTGTATGCTCGCACCTCCGCAATGAGATCAACGCTTTTCAGGGGGAGTTATGCTACAACACCTGACGCTATACCAGCTAGCACTGTGACCCCCGGCACAAAAACCGATTCTAGTAAGCCTAGGGACCGTTTGGAGAGGGCGGGATGGTGAGGCTGGGGAAGACTGGCGAAAGTAGAAGGCTGTGACGGCTGCTGAAGTGTAGGATAAGTTTGAGTACTCTGATCTGCATTTGGCAAGGAGAGGAAAAGACGCACCACGGGCTTTCGGGAGCATGTGCCGATGACCCTCTTGCGGGAGCTTGTAGGCACGTATCCATGCGAATCAATTCTCCTTGCGTCGCTTGGAAGGCCCGCGAGGTTCCGTGATGTGGGTGGCCGCAATACGGGCCTCCACGTCGTGCAATGACCGCGCTTCTTCCATTTTCGCGAGGGCGGCTACGATGCGAGCTCGTCGGCGGGCGATAAGAGCCTTGAGTTTGGCAGAGGCGACCCGTCGTCCTTCCGAATTGGTACGCATGGTTGTGCAGAGAACCGGAGACCGAAGAAGAGAATGACGGTCGGAAGACATTGGGTTGTTTATCGACGATGTCGCAGAGAGTGGGATGATGGGGTGGAAAACACGGGCGCTGTCGAGATCGTTGACGTGCACTTTATAAAAGGGGGCGGGGAATGGATGTGGTACGGGGGACCTCGGTTGGAATGCGGAAGGAGGAGTGAGCTGTTCTGGAATGCGAACACACACACTGGTCTTGACGCGCACATGGTTCCCGGTTCCACTATGCAGATTTAGTGTGCGGCAGAACATCAGTACATAACGTAATTCAGAAGTCGCGAGGACGACGAGTACGGTGAGGTACGGACCTGAATTCCGAGCAATCGGTGAGAGTCGGTTGTTGGTGATGATGTGTCCTGTAGGTTATGGAAAGACGTGGATAAGAAAGGATCAGTGAGCTCCGGACGCCGGAGTCGACAAAAGACACAAAGAATCTGAGAGGGAAAGGGGCGGTTAGCTCTGTGTCTGGAAGAGGGAGGTATCGATGAGCTTCGGACACCGCAAGCCGAGGTAGGGAGACTTCGGACGCCGCAGGTAGGGAAGGGGACTCCTAAATCGACACAAAGAGCTGGGACAGAAAGAATCTGAGAGGGTAAGTCGGTGATGTATTCTGAAGAGGGAGAGGGGAACGAGGGGAACAAGACGATGAGCTGCGTACGTGATGAATCAACGGGAGGTAACAGAGATCAGCGCCAGCGAAGCAAAATCAACGGGAGGCAACAGGGATCGAAGTAAAGGAGCGGAAGAGAGTTACTCATGGCGCATGACCAAAGGGAGAGTGTGAACTCGCTGCGGGTGGATGCTGTTACACGGCGCAATACTCTGAAGCCCGTGGTCAGGAACCTGCAGGAGTCCGGTGCTGAGCGCTGAGCAGCAGGGAAAGCAGCAGCGCCGGGACGTCGCCAAAAACGGGTCTGGGTTGCGTCAGTGCCTCCGGCGACGTTAGAGCGAGGGATGAAGGTCGAATGAAAGGTGCTTTGAAACTTGCGAAGTGGTACGAAGATTGGAGGGAGCACGTGACGAAACGCGAGGACGCGAGGGGATTATGTAAGCATGAAGAAGAACAACACGTCACACCGGCATGAATATACGTCGTATGAAGGTGAAATTTTGGGAGGTTATAGAGCTCATGATTTGACCTTAGTGCCTGCGAAATGTTGGGGGCCGAATGCTTGCGAAAAAGGGACGTTTGTAAGTGAAAATAGGTTTTAGGCTTACGGCCGTAAGGAAATTTTCTACAAAAACCCCATACTAAGAGTCTGGGGAACCTAAATGACTGTGAAGGGGTCTCTGCTTTCAAATGCTTTTGCAAATGCGTGCAAAGGTACTAAATTTTCAAATGGTCCAATAAATGCAAAAAACACTCGAGCATTTGGTCCAACAAATGATACCGTTATCCGCCGTGAAATATGTAAGTCTAGGGCCTTAGGCCTAGGCTTAGACTTATTTCAAAACAGTAAGTCACAAAGTCCATAAGTCCCGCCGACCACTGATCGCGGCTCGTGGCCGTTTTGAAAAGACGAGCATGTAGCCTGGCGAAAGCCAGAGTTCCCCGGACTATAGAGCAGGTAGTACGGTGTTTGAAGAGCTGCTAAAACGTCGAGTACAACTGAATACTGATGAGTGATGTACAAGAATCAAGATAAAATTATAAAAACCCGGTATAGATTCAGGATTATGATATGACGGCCAGTAAGGGCAAAATTAACAAGTTGAGAAGGGCAAACCTCAAGTTCGCAGATGTTTTTCTTACAAGATTCAACTATACAAGTAGTAAGTACTCATGCTCGTAAACTCATAAGTGATACTACATAATACTATCGACCTCAAAGTATAGAAAATTGGAAGTCCCTTTCATTGATGAAGCGCTGAGGTGTACCTACGCACGACTCAGGGTGGCAAGCCACCCTTCGCCTGCTTCGCTACGCCAAATACTCTTAAGTCATGAGTGAATATCAATAGTGATTATCATAATTCATAATACTAATCAGTAATCACTATCGACTTCAAGGCTTAAGCCGTTAAGCGTTAGGCCTTAAGAGTCAAGCTATGAAAAATTGGGAGGTCATTTTCGTTTATGAAGAGTTGAAGTGTATGTGGGTTGTAGCTACGCACGACTCAGGGTGGCACGCCACCCTTCGCCTGCTCCGCCGTGGCGATAGCAGAGTGAGTGATGACTGAGTTGAGGCGGCGTCTGACACTGAGCTCTGATGTGAACGTGATTGTGTGAGCGCCTCAGGAGGACCTCGGAGCCTTTAATTTTCGGAAAGCGTGAACCAACACTTCTGGTGGTGGATGCATTCACCATCACACGTTCGTTCACAACACAACAACACCTCAAACTGGATTGATAGCTACCCTTTGTGTATATCTATGTCGCCGAAGTTTCCGTTTGGGAAATGGAGGTGGTGCGGCTGAGGTGTTGGTGCTGTAAATGTGGTGATTTCTGAGATCTATCGGCGATAAAGAAATCCAACTGATCACGTGTTGTGTCCTTAACTCCTTTAAAGAACAAAAGTTCGAGTAAGGAAACTTGCCCGTGAACAGTCACAATCGAGCTGATATTTGGACAGTCAACGGCGGCCGTAATGCTTCATCAGAGCTACTAATACTTTATAGACGGTTATGTTGCATTTATGGGGAGCTCTGTTAGGCAATGATGGTCGCCATTCGAGAAATCGATTACGGCCGTAAGCGAAAACCGACCCAATAACCCCAGAACTCTAAAGAGTCCGGGGAATTTTTCACGCATGAGCGCTTTTCGATCGTCGGTAATTCGGTGTTTGGGAGAAAATACTTTGGGGACCGAAACTTGTCCTCAGCCCCACCTCCCGATGCTGTGCGCACTGACCAACAAGAAATCATTTCCAACTGCCCTTCCGCACTTCATATCAACCAAGCCAGCATCGCTCTGTTGGGAACGCACACGAGAAAAAGGCTTCTTCATCTCATCATTACTTCCGTCCTATCGACGACCACCACCACCACAACCGTTTTCTCTCTCTCCATATCACACTCAGCCAGGTCCAACTTCCAAGATGGTCTCCGCCCTCGCCTCCTCGACCGCAGTCCGCAGCCTCGCCTCTTCCACCGCAAATGCAGCAGCAAGTGCATCAAAGCGGTCTCTCACAGCATCCCTCCCACGCGTTGCAGTATCCACTCCATCAGCGTCATCTGCGTCTCCTTCCTCGGTAGCTGCAACAGCGGCCGCAGCCTCTCGCGCCCTCAGCACTCGCGCAGCTCAACTCTCCGTTCGAGGAACCATCACAGCAGCTTCAGCTTCCGTCGTCCAGCGTCGGCTCGCTTCTACGGATTCAGGTTCCCAACAGTTGACCGTCAGGGAAGCGCTTACCACTGCTATGGAGGAGGAATGCTCAGGGATGACAGCGTCTTTATCCTCGGGAGGAAGTCGCGCGATGTGAGTTTTTCCTCCGATGCTTCTTCATCTCTTCTTTTTGCCCGTTTGCTGATGTTCATTGCCTTCTCGTCGGCGATTAACAACAACGGAGCATACAAGGTCAGTTCCGCCAACAAGCGCCGCGAAAAACGTATCCTTTCTCATTTCATCTCCCTGAACTTCCTTCCTTCGATACCCTGCAGATAACAAAGGGCCTCTTGGACAAGTTCGGAGAGCGTCGCGTCATAGATACGCCCATCACCGAGTCTGGCTTCACCGGACTGGCCGTTGGTGCCGCGCTGAGCGGTCTCCGTCCGATCTGCGAGTTCATGACCTTCAAGTACGTCGCGCCGTCCCACAGCAAAGAAAAGAAAAACGCGTCCTGACTCCGGTTCTTTCTCTCTCCTTACACAGCTTCGCGATGCAGGCCATTGACCAGGTCATCAACAGCGCCGCAAAAACCCACTACATGTCCGGTGGCAATGTCCCCTGCCCCATCGTCTTCCGCGGTCCCAACGGTGCCGCAGCAGGTGTAGGCGCACAGCACTCCCAGGACTTCGCAGCATGGTACGGGCAAATCCCCGGTTTGAAGGTAGTCAGTCCTTGGAACGCCGAGGATGCAGGGGTCTGCTGAAGGTGAGATCAAAACGATGCAGAAAAGAACGCGTGTCGTTTGGGCAGAACGCTGTGGCTGACTGTCCGTTGTTGAAACGATCAGGCCGCCATCCGAGACCCTAACCCCGTCGTCGTCCTCGAGAACGAAATCATGTACGGCCAATCCTTCTCCGTCTCCAAAGAAGTCCTCTCCGAAGACTTCGTCATCCCTATCGGCAAAGCCAAGATCGAGCGCCCAGGAAAGGACATTACCATCGTCTCCCATTCCATCGGTCTCAACCACGCCCTCGCCGCCGCCGAGACGCTCAAGAAGGAAGAAGGTGTCGAGGCAGAGGTTATCAACCTGCGCTCCATCCGCCCTCTGGATATCGAGGCGATTATCAAGAGTGTCAAGAAGACGAACCGGCTGGTCACTGTTGAGGGTGGATTCCCCTTCTGCTCGATCGGGAGTGAGATTTGCGCGCAGATTATGGAGAGCGACGCGTTTGATTACCTTGATGCACCCGTAGAGCGTGTCACTGGTGAGTGTTCTTTCTTTCTCCACTCTCTTGACGCGTGTTTTTGGTCTGATCCGCGTCTTTTCTTCTCCCTCACAGGTGCCGACCTCCCTACTCCATACGCTGCCAACCTGTGAGTATTTCCAATACAGAGTTGCATCTCTTCGCCTCGAGAGCGGTTTACTGACGCCTTCTCCGTGGTCCCTTTCGGTTTCCAGCGAGGCTTTGGCATTCCCAGACGCGCCCTTGGTCGTCAGGGTCGCCAAGCGCGCTCTCTACCGATCGTAGGCGAAAGCGGGCGGCGCCCCTCACGATCAACGCAGGCAAACAACGTAGATTAGACTTGCGAGATCTGGTGGTGGAGGGACCGCGAAGGAACCTGAAGTCGCAGTCAAGGGTTTGGAGGCTAGGAGCATTCTCCATTTTTGTGTCGCTTAGTGTGCCCTGGCTTCAAGGGGGCTTACGCAGAGCTAGTCGCTGTCTTCATACATTCGCGTTGTTAGAATCTCATTCCTTTTTTGCCTCTCATCGCCATCGTCTGTTCCCGGTCCTGCGCGCAAGCTTCAGGGCCAAGATACCGAAAAACATTGGGGATCTCAAAATGCCGATGTGTATCGTTTTGATTGCCGCTATAGCGACTGTTCCAGCCAGCCGACAAACTTGCGAGCGATATCATCCTCGATCGTCGAGCCGGCCGGAGCCGTAACAGACCCAGCAACAGACAGTCCTTCCTTTCCTTCCCCTCCTTTTCCCTGATTCGCACCTGTCCGCAACGCCCTCGTATCTGCATCCCTCGCACTGGCAATCTCACTCCCACTCGCCAACCCGGTCGAATGCATCTTGACGAACTGTCTTCTTAATCTCTGCAGCGCAGAGAGAGTCGGAGGTCGTTCGACTGCTGAGGCTGGGAGCGTCAAGCTGAGCTTATGGGAGGGTGTGGATGGGAGAGGGATGGGGAGGGAGCTTAGGGAGTTGGACGAAAGGGCTAGGACTGTGTTGATTATTGATTGGGAGACCGATTCGAGGGCGCTGAGGTAGTTCGACGTAGTTTGGCGGTGCTGAGGAGAATGAGGAAAAGATCATCTTAGTAACAGAGACGACAGCGTACTGAAGGCGAGACGCGGGGAGAAAGAGGGACTTACTGGCACTACCACAGCAGGAGCCTTCCGTGGCGCCGCTTCTGTTGCCGCCTTCCAAATCTCGTCGTAAGGAATCCCAGCATCTGGATCCACATCAATCCCAACATCGCCATCCTTCTCCGGATCCGCTTCGGCCGTCGCTGACGATGCGTCCGCTATGGGTGATTCGGACTTGACGAGGAAAAGGGGAGAGTCCCATCTGGTCATGGCGTTCGGCTCCTCGTATCGCTTCAGCATGTCTTCAATCCTGCAAGGAAGAAAGCCAAAGAGCAATCAGCAAAAGGTGAAGGGGAAGCTTGGCGCGTTCGGCATGCGCATCGAAACAGTGATGAGGAACGTACGTCTCGTCGTCGTACGCTTCTTCGCCCGCAGCTCGTCTCGCCGCATTCCGTCTCTTGCACTCCTCTGGAGACGCATACACATGAATCTGCCAGAGTGACCCGCGAGCAAAAGAAGGGGTCAGCAGTTCCTTCCAGTAGCAGGATAAAGATCATTGTATCTGCTCACAGTGACACATCTGACACCCTGCTCCCTCGCCGCACACCAAAGCTGATACCGAAAAGCCCTTGATATTCAACCCTGCCCCTCCATCGGCAAGAACGACTACATCCCTCCCCAACGCCCGCGACACAGCCGACAAATAACTCGCGCGCGCCGGCTTTTCGAGCACTTGGCCGAATACGCTGAGCGTGGAGTGTGTACGGTGTCGTCGGACACTGTGTGCACTCGTCTTGGTTGGGCGGTGGTTGGGGTTACGGAGGAAGAGGAAGGGGTTGGGGAGGAGATGCGCTGCTCGAAATTGGCGCGCAGGGAGGAGGAGATGGAGCTTCGGCCGGAGCAGGGCAGTCCGCTGACGATAATGAGCGCCATCTTGAGCCTGTATGATAGATTACGTGTAGCTACAAGTGAGTAGTTGCTCGCAAGTTGAAGCTCGTTGACCTCGAGTTGGATGCTGGCCTACAAGAAGTTGTTGAGGCCCCGATCGTGGATGACCGCAAGAGAAGAATTCTTGGAGGAAAAATCTTCTTCTTCCTTCGCAGGCGACGGGGATGAGCTCGACGGATGAGAATGGTACATGCATTGAAGTTGATGGAAGATCACATGCGAGACGAGGATGTAAAAGGGGAGGAGAGCGAGGTACTGAGCTCTGTTCGGAGTGGGTAGAGAGAAAGTTTTCAAGCTGACATCTGCCTCAGCATTTCACTCCTTTCGGCGGCCATTTTCCTCGCCCTCGTCTCCATTTACGCTCAGCTCAGCCATCTTGCCGTTTACCCGAGCATCACTTGCGGCCGAAGCTGATGCACCATCGTCCTCGTCGTCCTCCTCCTCATCATCACCGTTCTCCGAGCGTTGATCGCGGTTGTAGTTCTTCATGTATTCCGCCATGTCGAGCTGCAGAAACAGAAAAGAGGACGTGTCAGATTTGAAATAGCAAGGGAGCAATGCCAGCGGAAATGACTCACCTCATCACCCTCGTCACCATCATCGTCTCCTCCCTCGAAGAAGTCCGCGTTGAGCTCGAACATCTCTCGTCCACTCAATCCCGCCATCTTGTTCGCAGCAGCCTGCATCGCCTTCTTATTCCGCTCAGCCTCCTCTTGTGCAGCTTTGCGATCGAGCCGGTTCTTCTTCCAGGCAGCGAAAGTGTCAGGTGTGACAGGGGTAAGGTTGGGGCCCAACCTGTGTCGCTCGACCTCAAGGAAGTCTTCGAGAGTGATCTCGTTCTCCTTCTCGGCCTCTTCGCGCGCCTTCTTTTGAGCTTTGAGAACTGTTGGGATAGAAAAAGAGGGAGCGTGAGCACAACGTCCAGGACAGCATCACAGCAGCAGCAATGTTGACGTACCGAAACCTAATTTAGCAGAAAAGTGAAAGAGAAATTGGCAAGATGATCAGCAGATTGACCCTGGTATCGATTCGAGACCAGGACATACCTGGTGGTAGAGCGTGTCGGTACATGCACTTCTCGCCGCCGTTAGGACATTCCTGCAAGATGGGATGAGACGGTCAGATGAAAGCTCAAGCGCCCACATCAGCTGCAGCCTCGAAACCTACCCAGAACCAGCCGTACTTGTTCTCTTCGACTGCTTGCAAGAAGAACTTGCACACCTTGTCTGGAAGTAGATAATCAGAATCAAGTCAGTGAATGCGCTGATGAATAACCTTCATACTTCGGGCCCGGGATGGGGAAGACTCACCTGTTGTCGTTTTGAGATTCCCATGCTTGCTGAGAATGACGCTGTCCAGCTTGGCCTGGTCCCAACCCTCCATGGTAGCACCCTTCTTCTGCGCATCAGCTCCCGCAGTTCCACTCCCCTCCGCTGCGGCACCTGCTTCACCAGGAGCTTCATCCCCGTCACGAGTATCTGTGTAAAGATCCTTCTTCTCGACTTTGCGCCCTGCATCGTGCGAATGGGCGTATTTGCACTTCAACGCGCTTTTGTCACATCGGCCGTGTTTCCAGAACTCGCAGACGACGGTCTTGGGGTCGACGCCGAAGGGAACCTTGGGTTGGACGATGTGCATTTGGGCAGCCTCTTCTTTTCGAATCTTCTCTGCGGCTGCTCTAAGCTTCTTTTCTTCTTCCTTGCGCTTGTCGCGTGCGAGGTCTTCTTTGGTCTTCCCCACCATCGCTTGCTGCTGCTTGATCTGCTGCATGGCCTTCTGCGTTGCGCCGCCCTCTGTAAGAACACCAAGGCCATCAGAATCTGCACATTGTAGAAAGAAGCGTTCCGACTGACAGCTTACTCACTCTTGTTCTTCATACCGAAGGTCTTATCGACAACGACCTTGCCCTTCTTGGGCTCATTGCCTCCTCCCTTCTTCGGTGGCATCTTGGCTGGAAGTTTTGCCTGCGCCGGGTAGAGCTCTGATAAAGCGGGAGAGGGGCGTGAAGGGCGAAAAGCGGAGACGCGTGCGTGCGAGTGTGCAATGAATGCTAGTGCTGTGGTTGTTGTGGCCGCGATGATGTCGCTGTTCCCTTCTTTCTTTTCCAGTCGTGTGAGTCCTTCTTTCACCGGCAAATTGTGCTGCCGTACCGGTACCTGGTGGCCACGTGATCAAATTGCCGGGGAAAGTGCAGAAGCGTTGCAGTACCGCAGCGGCAATCGGCAACCAGGTAGGCATTGCCGTGCAAAAACGTGCGAGGTGCATTTATCCGGGACAACGATCAACTTGTCCCGCACGCGGCATGGATGATGGAGGCGGGAGCGAGCAGATGGACGGGGACGCGGCGGGAGCGAGCGGTGGACGGGAACCACTGCAAGACGCGGGACTGGAGTACATAGGAGAACGCAAGGCAGCGCCGGGAAGAGGAGCTGTGGAAAAGCAGGGGGCCTGCTTATTGGACTGGGTTATCCATCTCAGATCATTCTGCTCATGTGGATATAAGTGCTGATCGCTGATCTCCTCCTCCTCCTCCCTTCCTTCGTCCTTCCAGCACTGTGATTTCCCGTCCCTTCTTTGCCGCTTCGCCCTCTTCCCCCCTTCCTTCTTCACTCCTTTCTCTTCCTCTCTCTAGGACACCCAGAGTCGATACTCTCGACATTGCAACGCCAGCTCCAAGCACGGTCATCTAGCCGCTATGCACCTCTTCAAGACGATCCTCATCGTGGCGGTCACGCTATCCTCTTCGGTCCTTGCCAGCGCTGTACCTACATCCGTTGTTGGCATCAATAGTACGTTCCAATCACACGAGTACAGCAGTCCTTCTATCAATGCAGCTTGACTGATTTCTTTTCTCCACACAGATCTCAACCATCGGTCCTGGCCGAGAAGCGCGGCGACATTCAAGACATCGTCAGCATCCTTCGTCGCAAGAAGAAGGTCGGTACCGACTTCTGCTCTACATACCTTCACCTGCCTCCCTATGCCGCCACAAGGACGGTCACCAAGACCAAAACGGCCGTCCAGTCTCGCCCCCTCTCGACCACCATTTTGACCACCGTCCTCACCAAGACGGGACCGCGGTGACGGTGATCCATACCAACGTCGTCGTCGTCGGTGTGACTCCTACCTCCAAGCTCACGCTGCCGACCGCTGTACCGTCTACATCGACTGTGACCACCATCACCTCTGTCAATGCCATAACAACGACCGTGGCTACCCAGTCAGTTACCACCCCCTTCTGGCGCGAAGTCTGAGATACTGACACACTTTTTTGTCCCCATCAGAACTGTGACCAGCTACACGCCTCGTGCCCGCAGCCCGGCACACGCACACGATCCCAGCCGCACTCGTCTTCGTACTGGCTCAACCAGTACAGCTACCCGCAGGTCTCAAAGGCCTGCCCGAAAGTCATCATGCCCAAGACGAAGACGGTGACCAAGTCGGTCACTACGACGCGCACCATCAAGACCGGTGTCGCCACGATCGGCAAGACCTCCACATCCGTGGTGACGCCGACCACGACGTCCGTTGCCACGGTCACATCCCTCTCGACCGCCTCGGCCGTTACTTCGACGATCTACACCCCAAGCTCCTCGCTCGTGCCTGTCTCGGCAACCGACTTTCAGACGACCTTGGTGACGGTCACCGCCACAGCCGTGGTGACGCTGCCTTCACCTGTGGGCCGCATCAAGCTCATCTCAGCTGCAGATGGCTCCGACGTTGGTTATGTTGGCCCTATCAGCCCCTACTTTGGCACCAGCACGCTCGTCAGCGCGAGCTCGGATGCAATTACAGTCACTCTCAGCCCCAGCCAGTCCGGCTTGATGAACATCCTCACACCGCCCTCGAGTTCACATCCTTACCTCGGCGCGATCTTCTCAAGGAGCCGCGAATCGGATGACTCTTATAATATTGCAAGTGGCGTCTCGTGAGTGACGGGCACCCTCTCCCGGGCCCTCGTATCAGTCAAGAGCTTTCCCAGCTAACAGAATGCTTCTCTTTCAAAAAGCTACCTCAACATGGGATATGTCGATCAAGGTGCTTTACATAACCCTGTCCCTGATGCCTGATGTCCCGAACGCTAGACACTGACTATGTCTTTCGGCCCGCAGTCGCTCCGGGCACCCAATCGAAGCAATACGAAGGAAACTCCCAGTCCGATATAGAAAATCCCGGGCTGTACGAATCCCAAATCTGGTCGCTCGCTTCCAGTACCGGTGCGCTCTCAATCACCTGGACCGACCAGGACGGTAGTGAGTACAGGCTAATGGAAGGCAGTGCCCGCCTGAGGCTTGCTCTCAGTGCATTGCATCGCTTACCGGTTCTGCGCTTTGTCTGCACATCCCGATTTTTTTCTCTTTCTCTCAGCGTCTGTGGACCCGTCGCCTTTCTTTTTGAACTTTGGAGCCCAAGGGAGTTCATATCCCGGCGGATATCAATACATCACATGGGGGCCGGCACGTGGGACGAAAGTTATGATTCGTCTTTTGTAACAGAGGTTGTGAGTACTGTGCAGGGCCCGAGGAAAGATACGCGGCGAGAGGCTGGCTCGTCCTTATTCACGCTGCCTTTCGCGGCTTCTCTGCCCTATTTTTTTCCAGCAACTCATTTTCGAGCCGGTTGCCTAAGTGTACATACTCGCCCTCAACGTCCGGCTCCACCTCCGCCTCGCTCGCGTCCTTCGCCAGGTCATGTCGTCCATTGTCCAATTTTCTACATCACGTCGGGGAGAGTTCTGCCAAAACTCTCAGCCTCGTCGAACGCTCACTTGGCCCAGTGTCCCTGGTCCTGATCCTCATCAGCTTCGTTCTTTCGTCACGGGATATTGTCATTATGGGATACACTCATTTCTAAGTTGTTTCTCGACGTGCACATCTCGCCTGCTCAACGCTCAATGCGCTTCACTCCTCGCCTTGAGTTGTCAAAGCACAGAACACAGAAATGCATGTCTGATATTTTGGACCTTCGAGTAACTAGGAGAGAGGGGGGAAGGAGAACAACGGGAAAAAGGCCAATTTCTTCATCGCGAAAGTTGGAAGTCGTCAATCTTGAGGAGCAGACAGACGGTCTCGGTGGCCAGGGTGAGTGCCGATACGTTGACCAGCAAAGGCTGGACGACATTCTCCTCCAAGATGTTCGTAATTTGGCCCTTGCGAACATTGATACCGGCGGTCCTCTCGCCGTTCGCGTGCCTGTTCCGAAGCTCCGTCACGATCGCAATCGGGTTCAAACCAGCATTCTCGGCCAAGGTAGTCGGGATGACCTCCAACGCGTCCGCGTATGCCTGGAAGCAGTACGCCTCCATGCCCTTGAGTGTCTGTGCGTATGCAGAGAGCGAACGAGAGACGTGGATCTCAGGTGCACCGCCACCAGCAATCAGGGCTCGCCGCTTGACGAGACAGCGGACAACGCAGAGAGCGTCGTGCAGACTGCGTTCGCTCTCCTCCAAGACGAGCGAGTTGGCGCCCGTGCAGAGGATGCTCACCGTCCGACCCATGTTCTTGATGCCGGTGATCTTGACGACTCGCGCACCAGAGTGCTCCACCTCGTCAACGAGATCAGCAGAGGCGAGCTTGTCCTCGGTGAAGCCTTCGATGTCGGCAATGGGCTTGCAGTTGAGGGTCTTGCTGACGAACTCGATCTCGTCGCGCTCGACGTCCTTGATGACGAGGATCTTGAGCTTGGCGAGGAAGTGCAGTGCCAACTCGTTGACCGCATCGCGTAGGATCGATTTTTGGATGAGGAGAACGTTGCAGCCGGACTTCTTGATCTTCTTGCACATGTTGAGCAGGTATTGACGCTCCTCCTTCAAGATCTTGTCCATCTGTCGGTAGTCGTTGACAACGATCTGGTTGTCCATCTGGAGACGTGAGAGAGAAAAAGACAGGAGTCAGATCAGAGGTGACCAGACGGCTAATGCATAGTGAAGGATACTCACATCAGGCTTGGGACTGCTCAGCTGGAATTGACACAGGGCAATTTTGGCCTTCTCCATCCTGGTTGGCCACCCGACCCAGAGACGACGTTCTGCTCAAGCACAAGACCCTCAACAAGCTCCGTGTCGTCAATCGTGCCTCCGACCTTCTTGACCAGCCGGATCTCCCGCAGATCAACATTTGGCTCATTGTCACGATCCCGAGTGACCGCATTTGAGCCAGAGGCCATTGCGTTGGCGGTAGCGGTGGCTGCGCCTGTGGTCTCCGATGGCCCTGATCCTGCTGACTTGGCGCCAGTGGAGGTGCCTGCGGCTGGTGGAGCCGGATTGACAGGGTTCGCATTGGAAGAGGATGCAGGTGGTCCCGTGGTTTTCTGGGAGGGGTCGAGAAGACGCGTCACAGCATTGACTGCGATGGGAGCAAGTACGGTCGAGTATTGGGAGACGATCTACGTGAATACGAGATGGCAATCAGTAAGGAGCAAGACGGCCAGCTGTCAAACCGACTGAAAACTCACCTTAGAGTTCAAACTGGTGCTGGCAGCGCGGAGGAGACTCTCCTTGTCGTTGAGGTTGAGCGGTGTTGAGATTTCGGTGAGGAACTCGACTGACTTTAGGGCTGCTTTCTGGAATGACTCTGCAATGACGGTGGGGTGAATGCCCTTGTTGAGCATCTTCTCTGCGGCGCCGAGGAGACTGCCTGCGATAACGACGACGGAGGTGGTGCCGTCACCTGCTTCTATGTCTTGTGCCTGGGAGAGCTCGACAAGCTGAGCAGGAGGGAGGCAATAGTGAGCAGGTAGGTTAAGAAGAATAGAGACTAGCTTGGGAAGAGGAAGAAGCTCACCATCCGCGCGGCTGGGTGCAAGACCGCCATATGCTTGAGGATCGTAGCTCCGTCGTTGGTGATGATGACTTCTCCGCTTGGTGTTTGTATCTGAGGAGCACAAAAAGGCCGTCAGTAAGGTGATCAGACTGCACACCTCCGAGAAGCAGCGCTGCCGAACTCACCATCTTGTCGAGACCCTTGGGCCCGAGGGAAGTCCGTACAGCATCTCCGACGCTCTTTGCGGCTGAGAGATTGGATCGACGGACCTCGTCTGGTTTTTCTGCGCTCTTGAATGCTCGCTGTGGGCGTCCGACACCTGCGCCGCCTGACTTTGCTGCGGCGGGTGCTGCTGTTGCTGCGGTGGCCATTGTGTGTGTACAGTTGAGTGAGTGTGTGTGTGTGTGACTGTCGTGGTGAGTGGTGAGTTTTTGGGTCAGTGCAGTGAGTGCGAAGAAAGTGAGTGAGGTGTTGGAAGAAGCGCGACCGGCAACCGGCTTTTCCGGGCCGATTGTTGATCACGTGGCAGCCACATGGCCTCACCCAAGAGATCGACAAGCGGGAAGATCCGAAATGGGAGACTGGTGTAGTGCCTGACCTCAACTCAACGGATCCCTGCCCCTCTCTCATTCACTCACTCACTCACCTCATCAACAACATCGACACTTCCATCACATCAACATCGACGACGCGCTCATCATCCCAAACACACGCGTCTCTCCCTTCTCTCAACAGAAACACCCCCCACTCTCCTTCAAGAACCCAGCAAACCACCTCACATTCATTTTCCCATCTCTATATAGAAAACCATGTCAGAAAAGCAGAAACCACTCGCGCTGCAGTCAGCACGCACACGGAGACGGCTCCCAACCCTCGCGGAGGTCCTCGCCCGTCGTACAGCCGCACCCGTCGACCTCTTCAGTCTCTACATCTTCATGCAGCGCGAGGACGCAGAGAATGCTCTCGATCTCTGGCTAGATTGCCAGGTGAGTCTCAAATACGCTTTCACAAGGGAGGGAGGGATTATGTCGCTGACAAAATTTCTCGCACTCCTGCAGCAACACGAAAATCTGTGCCGAGCTTACTTCAAGGATCTCCGCAGGTCAGGAAGAACCGTACGCGAAGACTGGCCATCCTACTACGCAGAAGCACGCGAGCGCGGCTCCATCTACAACAGAGTCAACGGCATTGATGAGGAGACAGAGCCATGGGACCGTGAGAAGTGGGAGGCAGAGCGACCCGCAGAGGCGCATCCTGATCAGGCGGAACAGCAGGAAGGCGCAGGCGATCTCGGAGAAGGTGCGGGTGCAGCATCAGCAGCGGCTGCAGGTCCTCGTTTCCCCGGTGATCCAGACTATGCGGCTTCTCGCTCGGAGAGGAGAACAATGCTCGCTAAGCGCGCATCCGTCGCACCTACCGTCATCTCCCGCAACACAGCCATAACTCGGACGGACCTCATCGCAAGTGCGGAACGCATTTATGCGCGCTACCTCCTCCCCGGAAGCGAGAAGGAGGTCTACCTCCCACCTCAGCTCCGCATTGCTTCTTTCCCCATCAGCTCACAGACGCTCCCACATCCTGCCGATGAAGAGCAAGTACGGGCACTGGCGAGAGTACCGGATATGTTCCATGCGCAGAAGGAATACGTCTTCCGGACCATGGAGAGCGATCTCTTCCCACGATTCTTGCGCGCCAAGGCCTTTGGCAACCTCACACCCATATCAGCCCTTGTCCGACTCAGTCTAGGCCTGCTAGCTCTCTGGGCTGCATTTGCGACAGCATTCAGCTTCATCTTCCTTGATGTGAATCGCACCAAGCGGCTTTGGGTGAGTCCTTTTTTTTCATTTCTCGTAACTTCCACTATTCGCAACCTCATCTGACTCACTCTGTTTCTCCTATCCTTTTTGCTCTCGGCGCACATAGGTCATTCTGCCTTTCTCAGTGGCCATCTTCCTGATCGTATCCCACCAGTACGAGCTCGACCCTATCCTCGCATTCACCTCCCAATCAGAGACGACGCCCTTCCACCTGATCACCATCAAGGAGGTCTACGTGCGTCAGCTCCTGATGAAGCGAGCTGTCGGGATCCTCTTCCTGATCGCCCTCATCACGGCCGCCCTGACGATCCTCTTCGTCTTTGTGCCCGGTCATCGGTTGTGAGCATGGCCTCCTCATTCTTTTTCGAGCGGGGGTTTCCTCCTTTTCTTTCGGACACATGGCGATGCGAAGGCGCCAAATTTCCAGATACCACAGCAGATCTCGACATCATTCTTTCTCGGAGTTGGCTCTCTGACTTCGACCAACCGGCAGGCAACGTCCATCTTTGGCACCTTTTTACTACCAGCTTCCGATGGCGGCCTCGTTTCCCGGTCGGCCCCCCCTCGACCTTCACCTTTCTCCTTTCACTTCACGCAAGGCCTCTTTTGCCCTTCACCACCTTTTAGTTGCAATTTACCTCCGGTTCCCGTCTTTATATCCCTCTTTCCTAGCATTTACATTCCCTTCCCTCTTCCAGCCTCTGTTATAGAAACGCTTGTCCCTTCGACTATCGAGGTGGTGCGTTTGTTGGAGGCGATCTCGAATCAGCTCTTCTGTTTTCTGTTTCCTCTCGCGCTCCTCCAACCCATTTCCTCTCCTCTCTCCCCATACACCGCCTGTTGGAGCCTCGTCCTCGAATAACATGCTGCCGTCGATTGTCCTTGCCCTTGACCTCAAGTTCATGCTGAAGGTTCTTGCTCCGCTAAAGCCGCGTCCTGAGAACGCTGCCAAATCGCCGAAACGCCGAGGGCTCAAATACCCCAGCTTCCGATTACCAATAGCATCCTGCCACGGCACCCCACCCAGCCAACGAGCACCCGCCCTTGACCTCTCTCTACCCCTTCCCGCAAACAGTCAAGAAGCAATCATGATGGTCGGCGTCCACACCCGTCTCCTAGCCCGCACATTCGCCCGCCCTCAAGGCGCAGCCCTCCTCACCTCCCGCCTCGCCTCCGCCTCTTCCCAGCAGCAGCAGCAGCAGCGTCAACATCCTCCTCCCTCCTTCGCCAACAGCTCTCGATCCGCTCCTCTTCCACCAAGACTGTCTCGCTCAGCCAGGATGAGAGTCTGGAGCTTCTGAACAAGCAGCGTTCGTTGCGTCCTACGAGTCCTCATTTGACCATTTACCAGCCTCAGTTGACTTGGTATGGTTCGATCGCGAACCGGGTGACTGGTGTCGGTCTTAGTGTTTGTGCGTATACTCCTCCTCCTTGGAAGTCCCCTTTCCTTCTCCTTTACTCATGCCTGAAAATCTCATACTGATCTCCTTTCTTTATGACTTCCGTTCGGCAGTGATGTACGGCTGGGCTCTCAGCTACCTCGCCGCACCTTACATCGGCCTCGACACCGTCCTGTCCTCAGCCTACCTGGCCGAGTTCGCCTCGCACATGCCCTTCTGGCTCAAGACGACCGTCAAGGCTCCCCTTGCGATCGCAGCCTCGTACCACACTTTCAACGGCTTCCGTCACTTGGCTTGGGACTTTGGATACTGTGCGTGTTGATTCCCCCCCCCCCCTTGATTCTCTTCTTGGTCGCCTTGCTGACGCGTTCTCTTTTTCTCCCACAGTCCTTTCGCTCAAGGGTGCATACGCATCTGGATACGGTGAGTTTCTATATGCTGGCCACGACGTGAGAGGGCTATTCTGAGCAATCTGACAATGGCGACTCTCTGATTCCTACAGCTGTCATCGCGGCTACTCTCGCCTCGACTGTCGGCCTCCTCATGCTCTGAGTGCGTTTAGACTCGGACTGGGTCCCGGTCAGCTGGTAGATACGTGCCGCTGTCATTCATCAAGCATCAACACACAAGAGCCATCCAGGAATGGAACTGTCCCGGCTGCAATTTCATCCGTTTGTTTCCATTATCTTGACTCGACCTGGAAATCTCGAACACACCGGTTGTCACCATCTTCAATTCTCCGCCTTTGAGGTTAAAAGTCGGCAAAAACAGCTGACTTGACACGTAACTTCGATTAAAGGAAGAAGAAGCAATGCTCCGAAAGTTCTGTTGCCTCGTGGACAGGAAAAGAAAGAATACCTCCCTAGCTCCAGACTCCAGAGAGTTGAAACGAGTCAGGAAGAGGAGAGGAGAGGATTTAAAATTGACTTGTGGCGTTGTTAAGGACGCAGCTCGGGATGGAATGCGGTATATAGGGTGGGACGATGATGGTGCATTGAACGATCGACGGGTCTAAGGAAGATTTGGGTGTTTGACTCGTACTGAGCTTCTAGAAAGGTTGCTGGGCGAACGATGCGTGTGGGTGTTGGAACTGGAATGATCCAAGACTGGGGAATTGGGAGGAAATGTTGGCTGGAGGCGGTAGGGATCAAGGTGACGCTTGTAATTAAGTAGAGGCAGGCGGGCAGGTAGATGCGAGGGGTTGCTTTGCTCTACTCTGTGATCCCGCGCGCTTCGAGCTGGCAGATAGCGGTACGCGACCAGGTTGCGGAAAGGACTGTCAGACGTCTTTCGCAGTTTGGCAATCACGGTATAAGATTGAATGCTCACCTCCGCGCGGCGCTTCTCAGCTGCCTCTAGACGCGCCTCCAATTGCCGAAGCTCGTTCTCACGTTCCCGCACTGCGCTCGCTCTGGAAAGGAGAGAAGTCAGTCAGCCAATGCGTGATCGGTCCGCGAGCGGGAGAGGGGTTAAATGGCGTCAAGAATGACGAGAAGTCGGGTACGCACTTCTCGCTGAGACGCGATTCGATCTCGGAAAGGAAATCATCTCCGCCTCCGAAGTCCAGTGATGGCAATTCAACAGTTGGTAGTCTGAGCAGATAGAAAGCGGAGAGAACATGAGCATTCCAAGAAGAGAAAAATAGTCCCTTTTGAATTGTGACGCTTGAACCACACCGAAAATCGTACCGGTGGGAAAGAAAAAGGGGGTGTATGTGTTGTCCCACTCACGCCAAGACACCGTTACCCACTCCTGCACCCGCTTGCTTCTCCTGCCGCTCCAATGCGATTTGCCCACTCGTTGGCTCTGCGCTGCCTGCAGCGCCCACATCGTGAATGGGAACGATGGGACATTCGGGAGCGTTGAGGCGAGTAGGGTCGAACTTGAATTGGCGGACTTCGGCATTTTGCCAGGGCTGCGGCGATGGAAAGGAGGAGAGCATGGCTCAGTTACTACACGCGCTTCCCTTTTCCGGTCAAAATTGCTCACATATTGATTGTACTCCGATGGTCCAGAGCTCATGATGTACCTGAGGATATCCCCATGCGCGACCAGAGCAATGTGCTTCTCCGGCCTAGAGCGCAACCACTGCCGAACCCACTGCGCCCGCGCGCGCAAACTAGCTTGGTCAGGCGCGTACGGCCCCTGTTTGCTGTTCCAGCCAGGTACGAGATGTTCCAAGTTGAACTCATTAAATTCGGGATCTTGTTCGAGCTGAGCGCGATCGGATCCGGTGTCGCAGGGGTAGTCGTTGCATTCCTGCAATTGCGGGAGGACGACGACGGCGCGGAGACCTCCTAGACGGGTGATGGCGGGTGCGAGACCGATCCTGGTGGTAGAGAGGGTGCGTTTAAGACCTGAGGATGCGATGAGGTCGATTGTCTGCTGGATGTCGGTTGTGAAGGATGGGATGGTGGCTGCCTGTCTTCGTCCGAGCTCGGTCAAGGGTGCGTCTGCGATGCTGTAGTCGAGGGCGACGTTGTGCTCTGCCTGAGCGTGGCGGATGAGGGTGATGATGGTGTCGACTCCCATTGTGCAGTGTGTGTATGCGATCGGAGGGTGTGAGGGTTCGAGATGGTCGTGGTTGATTGGTGCGGTGAATGCAGTGGGAAGATGAGGGAAGACGGAAATCAACTTTCACACACTTCCACTCGCACAACTTCAAGCCCAACAGGCATTCAAACTAGGCGCGTCTCTCTCCTTCCGTTCTCCTCCGCGTCTTCACCCAGTCCAACCAGCGCAGAGCACAAAGGGCGACAAAAACGTGCTGCCTTTTCGAGCAGGTGTTGGTTTGTACCCTCCGCCCCTTTCTGCGTCCGTGCGCACCGCATCCAACGATCTTCTCAACTGCCAGTCATAATGAGCAAGCAAGTCACGTGGGCAAGCCAAAGAAAGAGCCCGAACCCCAACTCAAATTTTTTGGAAGGTTGCGAAGGTTGGACCAGCATCAAGCAACCATAGTCATCAAGAAGAAAGAAAGAAGATGTCGGCCCACCAGATCGAGCTCCTCACCTTCCTCTCCGACCCAGTGAACGGGCGCATCCGACAGGTTTCACTCGAGCATGTCGTCGGCTGGACAGCCCAGGGCATCTCGGACCGCTCCTTGCTCACCGTGCCTCCAGGATCTCATAAGCTGCCCAATGGCAAGCCGGTCCTCGGTCGCGATGGACAGCCGCTCGACTCTATCAGAGATCTCAAGGCACTCTGTAAGGATCAACCTGTGAGTCCTCATTTGCGGTCTGTCCGCTGTCCCACGGTCTGCTGTCAATGCTCGGCTCTGACGTTTTCCCCATCCATGCTTGGGCAACAGTTGGCGGCTCATAACGCATTCAGCGCTCTGATCAACCTGTCAGATAGCGCTCTCACCGCGCGCAGGATTGCCGATGAGGAGTTCCTCGCATTCCTGGTACAATATTTGGTCGTAAGTCTGCAAGCGGTCCGCCTCAAAAGTTCTCTGAGCATACAGTTGACTGATTACATGCTGTGCTCGTTCACAGGATCCCGTCTCTCTGCTCGGAGATCTGGCCTGCATGCTGCTCTCTAACCTGACAAAGGTCGAGGCAGTTGCAAGCCTGGTGCTGGATCTCCAGGTACCTACGACAAATTACTACTCATTCCAAGCCGCCTCCTCCTCCAACAACGTGGAGGACGACATGGATCCGCAAGAGGCAGCCGAGCAGGCAGCTCGCCTAATGGACGCCGACCCCTCCGCACCCAACTATGAAGAGCTCCGCGCAGAGGCCGAAGCATACGCCAAGAAAATCAAGCAGAAATTTGACCGGGCGCAGGCCCAAACTCAACAGGCTTCTTCGGACACAGCGGCAGCGGAAACAGCCAAAGCTGGAAAAATACCTGCTATGCACAAGCTTCTTACCGCATTTGATGAAGGCGCGACGGTCGCTTCGGGTAAAGGCACTGCTGACCCCTCTACCCTTGAGGCTATGAGGGCTCGAGTGCTCGAGGTGGCCAAGCAGACCTCGGCGGACTCTGGAAATCGTAAACAAGGCGCGTCGAGACCCGTGGTGGTACGCAAGACGAACTGCAACTTCTTGGCTTCCGTGTTCGCCAATGTCACTGTCGTGAGTCCTCTCCGTATTTGTCAGCATTTGACGCTGCAAAGACAGCTGACGACTATGTCTTGCTCCCCCCCAGCTTCCGAAAGGTCGGGAGTACTTTATTAGACCGTCGCCAGCTTCCGCTGTTCAGAGCGCGAACGCGTACCCTGTTTCGCGTATCTCAACATACACCGAGCACCCCGACCTCATCCGGCGCGGTGGTGTGATCAGTGCGCTGAAGTGAGTTTCCGCCAGTGATTTACTAGTGGCCCATTCACAGCTCAAGCAATCATGAGGCTTAATCTTCCTTTTCCAAATTATCAGGAACATCCTCTTTGTCAAGTCAGCACACAGCCTACTACTCGCGCCACCTCCATTTTCGACATCGTCTCCAGAGTGGATCCGCGGCGCGCCATTCCCCAAGGCAAGACCAAGCCCTTACGATCATCTGACCGACCTTGAGCTCGACGTCCTACCATGGCTTCTTCTTCCCCTCATCTCCGGATCCGAATTGGAGAAGGTCGACGTCGAGGAGCAGGAATCACTACCGACTGAATGCCAGCTGATTGATGCTGGGAAGGAGAGGGAGCGGGATCCAGCGCTGAGGATGATGCTCATTGACTGTCTGTTGTTGTTATGCACGAGCTTGTACGGACGGCAGGTGTTGAGATGTCGGGGTGCATACGTTGTTGTCCGTGAGGCGCATGTGCGGGAGAAGGACGAAAAGGTGAGTGACAGACATCGTTCGCGTTGGTCTCATCGCATACGTGCTGATCAGGACTTTTCCTTTTCTACCACAACTTCAGATCAGCGAATCGATTCACAGATTGGTCGATTTGTTGCAGCGGGACGAGTCACAGTCGACGCTCAAGGATGAATCTGACAACCAGCAGATCGATGTTGGGGCAGAACATGTCGAGGAGGACGGGGATGATGATGACATGGTCATTGAAGAACTGTAGAGACCGGTGCCCCATTCGCCTTATACTATTTGCTTCGTCTTCGCAGAATCGTAGCATTGCAAAGCATTGTTTAAATTTGATTCGAAAGAAAAAGCTTGGAACAAGTGCAGATCAGGAAGACAGTCCCCGTTCCGCGCGCCATTGCTTGATCCACGCGACGAGCCTGTCAACGTTCTCCTCGACCTGCTCCTGTGTGTCGGAGTTGAGCTCAACGATGGCTTCGGCCGCATATGCAGCTCGCGCTTCGTCGAGGCAGACTTCCATGATCTCTGCTTGGTTGTTCTCCTCGACCTTGGATTGCGCGTACCCTCTGCATAACGTCAAAGATATTCCAAATCAAAGCCAGTCAGTGAATGAAACATTTCCTTCATGCGCATATCGGCGCGCGCATTGCTCACCTCTTTTCTAGTCGGTCCCAGAGCGCAGTATGGTCGCATCGGAAAACAACGACAAGGTCGATCCATCGTTCCGGCCACAGATCGCATGTATGCCAATCCAAAATCAAGCCTCCGCGCTTCTCGTCGCCATCCGTCGGCAGATCCCTGCCCGCCGCTCCATTCTCCGCACCCTCATCAAGGGGCTCAGGCGCCTCTCCTCCACTCAGAGGCTCCAACAGATCCAAAAGAGCATCCTCATCTACCTCGTGCGCATCCCGATCGTCGTCGTACTTCTCCAGCAGGTTATTCTGCTTGGCGAAGGAACCAACGTCGATATGCCTGAATACCGATGAGGAGGAGGAGGAGGAGGAGGAGGAAGAGCTGGGTGGGAAGTTGGGCATGAGGACGGTTGCGTGGGTGGATTTGCCTGTGCCGGGCGTGCCGGTGAAGACGATGTTAGGCCAGCTGGCAGAAATGGCGACAGGGGACGGGTCAGCATATATGGAGCTTCTCCCAGCCAGCACAACAGACACACTCACCTTCGAACCATGACTGCTGAACAATGTAACGTTTCCTCTGGCAGTGAGTTCGTTGTCCTCAACCTCGTCTTCCATGGAAGCTTCGTTCGGATTTCATCGCAATTTTTTGTTTATTTTTTTGAGCTTCGATTACGTAATCTGGACTCGTTGCGCAATGCTTCCAAACATGCGAACATCATCTCGCCACCACTCGATGGACAACTGACTGACACTCTCTGCTCTTTTCAGCGTCGACGTAGTGAACGAGAGAGGGGAAAAGCTGGCGTCCACCTGAGCATAGACTGGTGCTTAAGTATCTCCTGAAATTTCGGTCCTTTTGGGCCGCCTGGCGAGCTCAAGATCCAAAAATTGGCCCAAAGCACTCCAAACGGAACCCAAGATGAGGATCGTCAGCTTCAATGTGAACGGACTGCGGACGCTTCGGGGCTATCAGCCATGGTACAGCAAGAAAGACTTCGAAGAATGTCTCGATTTCCTGCAAGGGTGAGTCTTTCGCTCGTGGCTAAATTACTTGTCTAGCGGGACATGCTGAATTTCCTCTCTCATTCTCTATCTCAGAGACATTGTCTGCTTCCAAGAGACCAAGATGACCCGCAAGCAACTCGACAGACAGCTCGCCATCGTCCCTTCCTTCCACTCCTTCTTCAACTTCCATCCGTTGAAGGGCTATAGCGGTACGGCCATCTACATCCGAAAGACAGTCTCCATCCCGCTCCGGGCCGAATGTGGCATCACTGGCGAATGGCTTCCTCCTGGAAAGGGCAACGCCGGCAGCGGGAACGATGGCAGTATCATTGGCGGGGTGCCGAGGGAAGCGAAGGACGACCTTGATCCTCAACTTTGGAGAAATCTTGACCTCGAGGGCCGCGCTGTCGTCATAGACTGCGGCATGTTCGTCCTCTTCAATCTCTACTGTCCCAATTTGACCGGTCCTGAACGTGCTGAGTACAAGTAAGTACCTGTCTCCGCCCTCCATAATGTCACTCAATATATTTTGCTGAATCCGTTGACGCACAGGCAAGCATTCAATCGAGTCCTTGGGGAACGTGCAAATCAGCTGTTGGACCAAGGCCGAGAAGTCATCAGTACGTCCGACCAAAAGATCACACACAAAGCTTTGAACACGCATTCTGAACACATCGTCCGTCTTTCACAGTTGTTGGCGACCTCAACATTTGCTATTCTCCCATCGACCATGCCGATCCCGAGCAATCGCTCAAGGATCACGGCATCACAGACTTCAGCGACACACCCGGACGGAGATGGCTCAAGAAAATGCTCGACCCGTCAGCGGGAGGTCGCTTCATTGATGCTGCGCGGCACTTCAACCCAAGCCGGACGAAAATGTACACTTGCTGGAACCAGAAGATCGACGCGCGTCCTGCAAATTACGGGACGCGGATAGACTTCACGCTTGTCAGTCAAGGGCTCTTACCTTGGCTCAAGTCGGCCGATATCCAGGCCGACATCTACGGCAGCGATCACTGCCCCGTCTATGTCGAGCTTCATGACGAGAGGGAGATCGATGGGAGAAAAGTCAAACTACGAGATCTTATGCATGGTTGGGACAAGGAGAAGGAACCGGATGGGCCGAGTATGCGACCTCCGCCACTGGCTGCGTGCAACGAAGAAGAATTCTCGGACAAGCGAAGATCGATCGCGTCTTTTTTCACTGCGCCAGCTTCGTCCAAGTCGAGTGGTAAGGCCTCCAAATCTGGGACCACGTCGTCTTCTGTGGCCGTCAAGTCCCCTCCTTCTTCATCGAACACGCCTGCCGCTGCATCGTCGCTGCCTGCGGTTCCAACAGCAATATCGACTACAACTGATGCAGCAACAGATGAGCTATCGGTGGCGGATGCATTCGACGCCTTGCGCTCGGCAGAACAACTTCCACCGGAGAATACGAACAAGGAGTGCGCTCCTAAAGCTACGGACGATGGCATTGGACCACCCGCCGCAAATACATCTAGTCATGCAAGGGCTGAGGAACCTGCCTCTCACACTTCCGAAGCTCCGAATTCGCAAATCAAGCCAACTTTTCCAACCGCTTCAACCAGTCAATCTTCTGCCAAGAGTACCCAGTCATCCCAAGGCAAAAGCCAAAGGGCATCCTCGTCCGCAAAGGGGAAGGCTTCCGCGAAGAAGACGGACGATCGGCAACCAACTTTGGCGGGCTTCTTCAGTCGAGGCACCACCAAATCGCAAGCGAGTCCATCGACGTCGGTCAACCCGCCTTCGTCCCGAGCCTCTTCTTCAACGATCAAGCCACCTTCTCCGCCCTCGCCAGCGAAACCTGCCGATCCATTCGAGGACGACTCATATACCGCGTTCAGCTCACAGCCATCGGACATGGACCAAATAAGTGCTGAGGACGTCGAGAACGACGATCCCGATTGCGCTGCCAAACGGGTTGGGACGGCTCTGGCATGGGGTAGTATATTCACTGCTCCTCCTGCGCCCAAGTGTAGTCTGCACAGCGAGACGGCCAAGGCGTGGACGGTGAACAAGCCGGGAAAGAATCATGGTCGGAAATTCTGGTTGTGTTCTCGACCGGTCGGGCCTGGGTATGAGAAGAGTGGGAGGAGTCGGCATGATGTGAATCCTGAGTGTGAGTCGCTGTACCTGAGCCCTCGCTGCTGGCTTTTTTCTTTGGGGGTTTGTTATTTTCGTGAGCTTATGCGACCCTGTTCTCTCTCTCCTTCTCCGCAGTTCGATGTGACTACTTTGTCTGGGATTCGGAGCTCAGGACGGGAAGAGCCGCCGCTGCGTCCTCCTCGTCACTGTCACCATCATCCAGTACGGCCTCTGGCATCGGAACCAAGCGCTCCGCCCTTCCCAGTGCTACCACCCCTGTTGCTACTCTCTCAGATGTCAGCATGGCGCGTCAACGGCGAGAGGCTGCGGACGTCACTTCGCCCCACAAACGAGTCAAGAGTGGGCATCCGGCAACAGAGAGAGGTCGTTGACAGTTGTTCAAAGCGCAGTGAAGGTGGGCAAGGTCGGGAGGAAGCTTGGCCGCGGGGATGCTGCGCGCTAAGCGGCTGAGCGGTTCTTTGGCACCTGTACCAACAGATGACTGGAAATGTAACAAGATCGCAAGCATAGAGCACAGGGACCGTAAGAAAACGAAGGACTGGATCTGAGAAACGAAGAATGCGAAGGAAGGAAGGGGACGAGTAGAACGCAGAGGTTGAAAGGAGGATTGATTAGGAAGGAGCACCACTGGATAGAAATTCTGAGCAAGGGAAGGTAGGGGTTAGCACAAGAAATAGAAAGAACGGACAAGCTTAAGGGAAGAGGATTCATCGAGAAAAGGGAGAAAACTGAGGTGAATGAATTGGCGACCGTAGCTCGAGGGCAAATATCACAGATATAAGAAAGGAGAGAGATAGGTATGTAGTGTCCCCAAGGTAGCTCATGCGAGGAAGGGAGTTAAGGATAAAGAGAAGAGAACCGACGCACGGACGGGACGCACGGACGGAGGTCGGACAGGGCCCGTTCGGCAGACATCACTCTTGTTGTGCGAGATCGAATATCGAATGCGCTTTGCAAAATAAGAAGGAGAGAGAGCGAGAGAGAAAAGATTGGGAAAGAAACAAGGTGGAGGGAAGAAAAAAGCAAGAGAAGGACGGTGGGTGGGAAGAGAATCGGAAGTGGTGATAAGGAGTTGGAGAGAAGGGAAAGGGAGCCGAGCTTTTTGGCTAGGCACCGGAAGCTGCCAAGTCGAACCGACTCTGAACTATCGAAGGCGAGCGAGGTCGTCAAGGCGGCAAGGCGGGCGGGCCTCATCTGGGGATCGGTTTCATGGGTTACTTTGTCTCTTTGGCGGTATGCGATAAAGCAGAAGGAGCAGGGAAAGTGGGGGGGGCGAAAGGGAATGAGTTTGGAGGGAAAGGCGAGGGAGAGTGTAATCCGAAGGTCCTTTTGACCACGCTGCGGCTCGAGCCTTGGATGTTTTTCGGAATCGGAATGAGAGCGGGGGTATCATGTACGAATGGGGGTACGATGGTTGGTAATTCAAAGGAGAGCGTTGTCTGTATTTTTCCGAAGCGCGCTTACGGTTGCGGCCCTAGGCTGGATTCCCTTTTTGGTTTGACGTATGCGCGTGTGTGTCCGATCCTCACCGCTCGAAAGAGAAGCTGCCAGTAAGCGAATGCCGCGAGCTGAACGTCCCAGACTTCTGCAACCCGCTCGGACTCGCTACAAGCGAGTGTCGCGAAATTGGCTGACGCATCGCCGTATGCCCACTCCCGCCGACACTGCTCCCTCCTCCACCCAGACCACCGCCGAGACCGTAACCGGACGAGGCGGACAATAGGGAGTTGGACCTGGCCGGACGCGACGAACCGGAGAAGGAGGTCGATTCGGACGCGAAGAACGACGTGCTCCGTCCCTAAGAGTGAAAAACGCGAGAAGAGGCGAGCAGGCGTCAGCAACTTGTCCTTCTAAAGCTCTCCCGCGCGTTTCTCAGCGAAACACATCCAAATACTCACTTCTGTACTCGCAGCGTATCCAATGCCGCGTGAGCGCGAACCTGACACATCGACTGCAGAAGGTAATCCGCCTTCTGCGTGACAGGGAACGTAGACTTGCCCTTGGCCTCCAGCGCCTTCCCACCTAGGACGAGCTTAAACTCCTTCTTCGCCCCTTCATCGTCGCCCGCAGAAGCCTTCAGTCGACCCCACTCGTAGTGAGCGAAGTATACCAAATACCGATCCGCGGCATCCAACTTGTTACCATGCTTAAGCACCGTCGCGAACGACTCAGCCGATTGGCGCTCAATCTCTTCTACGGGCGCGAGCGTGTCGTCAGCCGGTAGACGCACCAGCGTGTGGGGCTCTGGGTGCGCGATGAAACGGAGCGTCACACCTCGCAAGAAGTTGGCCAGGCACAGCGCGCCGTAGTACTCCTGTTCGCCCGTCCCGTACGCAACAGGGTCGGTGTACGTCGCGAGTTCGTCCAAGAGCTCGTCAATGCGCGCAAGCGAGTTCGACACGAGCAGGAAACACGGGCGATTGACCGATGCAGTGCCACAGGTAGGAGAACTCCAGACCAGGTAAAGGAGCGCGGTTGTTGCATGCAATGTACTTCTTCGCCTTGTACGCGACGAACCGCTCGAAGGGGATCTGGCGACCCGCAATGCGCTTGGTCAGTTTGGGTACCGTACGCATGATCGTCGCTGGTGACCTTGAGTGCGCGTCAGCTGAGTTCATGCCGGTCTCGTAAAGCATGACTGCTTTCGAGTATTGGTAGATGGCCTTGGACCAGTTGGACTCGCGCGATAGCACGTCGTAGCACTCGTACGCGCGCGCGAAGTCGCATGTTGCGAGATAAGTGAGTGATAGATCCCAGAAGCACAGGTGATGCAAACTGCTTGTACTCGCGTTGCGCCTCGATCGCGTTGCGGTACTGATTAAATCGCGATTATTGGCAAAGATCAGCACGAGCGCAAACGATTGGATATCAGTTCGAGAGCGAGAGGCACTCACGTATTCGATCGCCTTCTCTGGTAATGCTTGAGCACCGTACAAGCGTGCCGAGAAGTATAGGAAGAAGATACCCTGAGGGAATCGGACCAAGTTCCACGAAAGGATCTTGTCGCCCATATCAATATCGATGTCCGTGATGGGCACGTACGACGAAAAGATCAAGTGGTAACACATAATCGCAATGTCGCACAAGGGCCGTCGAACACCTTCCTCATCAGTCGAGATCGTCGGCAAAGGCTTCTGCTTGCTCCACCCTCCGCGCGCTGGAAGAGGTCCAGAGCCATCTTGCGATCTCCTACGAATCCAAACTTCTCTATCACCTTGAGAATGCCATTCGGCAAGAAGGAAAGCACGAGTGTCGAAAGACCGTTACCGAGGTAGACGCCCGATCGGAAGTCCTGGTCAATCACGCGCAGAGGTCGGTTGTTCGACTTGGTCGATGCGAGAACGGTAGCCTGCTCCTGCTCCGCATCGAGCCACTCGACAAACTTGAGCATCTCCCGATGAAGGAAGTAGCCATTACGGAGATCGAAGGCATTCCGGACGAGAGCGAGAGCATCTCCAGCATAGAAGATACCCAAGATGGACTTGAGCACCTGTGATTCGGCGAAGATGAGCTCGGCGTGGAGTTGGACCACGGTCATGGCTCGCAGATTGGCCTGCGAGTTACCGACGACCTTGCGTGCACCCTTCTTGCGACGCAACAGACTGGCAATGGCCATACTATGCTTGTTGCACGCGATGGCGTTAATGAAGTCTTGTGGTTCTGTGAAAGCGGAGGATGAAGCAGGAGTCAGAAACGATAGCCTTTGTTTGGTAAGGGATGAGTGTATGCGCGCATGTAGGCAGGAAAAAAATCCCCTGCATACATGCGCTTATTGGTAATGTTAAGTACGTACCGAAAGTGAGGACAGCCTTGACGGTGTTGATCAGCGCCATACCGACAGCCTTGTACAATCTTTTATCCGCACCCTGAATACAGATATCCTCAGCCTCCTGCATCCGCGAGTTGAGGAAGAGCGACATCGCCCCTCGCACCAACGCCAAATCATCCCGAATGTCATCATCCGAAATGACGACTTCAGACTCCTTCAACGGCCGAGTCGGGATGAACGACAGTCGGACCTCCGTCTCGGGTGTGATGGACTGGTCGGTCATGATCGAGGCCTGGTCTGAGAGTGCCCGTCCATCGTCATCGAGATCGAAGGCTGCCGAGCTAGGTGGGGCAGGATGGTGGTGTGTGGTGTTGTGGTGGGTAGGACCCATGTCGGCCTGGTGCTGGGGCGAGTGAAGCTGTTCAGAACCGTCGAGACTGTCGCCCGCTCGACGGAGATGAGAGTTGCTGGTGGGAGAAATGATGGTAGGAAGAGCTGGACCCGTCGGGGTGGAGCGGCCTGAGTCGCTCTGTGCGTAGTCCTGTTTGCGCTGTTGTTGTTGTGGTTTGGGTTGACCTCCTGTGAGGTAGGAACCGGCGGTTACTGCTGCTGCTGTTGTTGCCCCTGTGAGTGCTCCGAGGGCAGCGCCGATGTAGTCTTCGCGTCGGCGATCCTGGTCAGGCGTGGGCGTTGCTGCTGGGGTAGAGGCGTAGGACGAGAGCGACTCCTGTGCGTTGTAAAACTCGTCACCCTCAGTGGTAGCGAGTGAGAGAGCGCTGTCGGCTCTGATGTTGTTAGGTGGTTGCGGTGATGGAAGTAGCCGTGGCTGGGATGAAGATGAGGAGATGGTAGTAGTTGAGGTGGAAGAAGGAAGTCCGAGTCTTGAGTTTGAGCTGACGGTGCCGACGACGCCTCCTCCAGTAGCAGTGGTGATGTTGATGGTGTCGTTAGAGTGCTGCTTCTGTTTCTGTACCTGATCAGCATCGTCTGCTGCTTGGTTAGTTCCTACGGCTTCTGCTGCTCTGGTGCTGCTCTTGGGCTGCGGTGCTTGTTGTTGCTGTGCTTGTCGAAATCCCCCCACAATCGAAAATGCTTCCGTGACCCGATCCTTCTCGGGCAGCGGCTTACCCTTCTGAGGGCCAGTCGGTCTGCAGGAACCACCACAAAAACAAGGAAGAGCCCAGAACGAACGCAGGCAACACGATAATCCGACGTCCCACAGGCCCCCAACAAAGCCAATTGGCAGAGTCAGGCAGCAGGCAGGTCAGTCAGTGGACGAGCGTCGAGTCGGAAGGTGCACGGCGAGAGGCAGCACCCAGATGCAGTTAGGCGCAAGTCCAAAAAGGCGGGGTTAGTGTCATGCACGAGAGCATGTAAGCACCAGGCAGGTCAGCAGTCATGAAAAAAAGCAAAGAACAGCAGCCACCCGAAAACAATTTCACACGGTATGCCCGAGGACCGAAGCAGGTAGCGAAATCATCGGATGCCACGAGGGTGCACGTACCAGAGTGTCAATCAGAGTCAGTAGCGAGAGATCGAAATCGACGCGTAGGGCGAGGTTCACGATGAGATGGGCAGAGGTATCGTCGGGTGTCGAGAGATTCGAATGAGAGAGAGGAAGAAGTAGATGGAAAACGTGCGTCAGTGATTCATTCTGTTTCGATTACACCAGCACAGGGAAAAGAAGAAGGAAGAAGAAGAAGGAAAGGGGGAGGGGAGGGAGGAAGGATGAAGGGACACAGTCATGGATGTGGACGTGAAGGTGCCAAACTCGAATAAGATGGCTCAGATCCGAACCCCCCCGCGCGCTTCAAGCTCAGCATCGCTGCTTCAGAGAGGATCAGAGAGAGGGATGCGTGATGTGTGTGTGTGTAGTGTACGAGATTTCGTAGATGTTGCGCGTGAACCTGCCTGGCACCCACGCACTAGGCGTGGGCAACGAGGGTTAAAATAATTGAAGAAGCGGGGGGACAAGGATATAGCTGAGGTAAAGCGTTGAGGAGATGAGGTGTGCGACGAACGGCATAGGAGAGGTCGATAGAGGGGGAAGTTGCGTGGGTCCACAAGAAACCAGAGAGAGAGAGAAGAGAGCGAATGAAAGAAGAAGAAGGGGTATGAATCAGACCCTCACCCGTGGCGGCCACCGACGCTCGACGAAAGGTCGTCCTCGTTGTGTTCACGGAGCCACTTCTGCAGAGCAGGGATGTTGTGTCGCTCGCCAACAACTTGCTCGACCATCTTGCCGTCCTCTTGAGGGTAAGACCATGACCACGAACCGTCATCCTTGAGCGAACCGTCACGGGCGTAGATTGACCGGGCACGGATGTAAGGGTTCATCTGGAACTGCTTGAGACGGAGCTGCTTGCCGAGAACAAGACGGCGGTAGTTGAGGTCCTTGGCAGCTGCGTCGCTGTCGTCCTTGGTGTTGACCCATGCGCGGGTAACCTCCTCGAACTTCTGGGTGAGGTCGTGGTGCTCCTTGCGGACGGCGGTGCGGGTCTCGGTGTCCTTCAACAGCGAGTTCTCAGCAGCGGTGGGCTCAATGTAGTTCCACTCCCACGACATCGTGCCGCCCATAGCCTTGCGGAGCTTGGAGTAGGGGACGTAGTCGACGAGCTCGGAAGCCTTGGAAGAGAACTTGATCTTGTCACGGACGACGGGGTCAAGCATGGGCTGGAGGATCTGCCAGATACCCTTGAAGATCCAGGGTGCGGCGTGGATGTAGATGCGTTGCAGGGACTCGGGAAGTAGGCCTCGAGGCACTTGACGAGGAAGAGGACACACTGCCAGTCCATGTTGCGGAGACCGAATCCAGTCATGTCGAAGATGACAATAGCCTTCTCGTAAGGAGGGGTGACGAGGAGACGGGCGTTCTCCATGGCCAGCAGGACGAACTGTAGGGGAGTGAGAGGGTGGGATCAGTACATGCTGGGGAAGAGTGGAGCAATGCAGGACGCGAAGAATGATGACTCACCTGTTGCAGGACCTCGGTCTTCTGGGCGGAGGTGAAGTGGCGACCGACGTGGATGAAGTAGATGGGGTACTCTCCGGGAGCGGCGGTGTTACCCTTGATGTATGAGATACCACGACGGAACTGGTTGAGGAAACCGGGGACGTCCTTGAGGCCGTCCTCACCCTTCTCGAGGATACCCTCAATGTCCTTGTCGAGACGGAACTTGAGAGCGGCGGCAAGCATGGCAAGAGCCCGGTCAACGTCCCACTTACGGGCACGGAGGAAACGGAGCATGGTGACATCGGGGTGGTCGAGCTTGGTGAACTCCCAGAAGGCACGGCGGAGGTAGGGGCCACCGTACTTGTCGAGGAACTGGTTCATCTCCTTGATCTCCTCGGCCTTCTTGGCGTCGTCCATAGCGGCGTCGCCCTTGGGCCCTTCTTGGCCTTGGACTCGTCGACGGCAGCGAAGCCCTCGGAGGCGGGGCCACCGGCGCTCTCGAGACGCTGAGAAACCTCAGTGTTGCGCTCGTAGAGCTCGTGGAAGCGGCGCCAGGTCTCACGGAGGAGACGCTGTTGCTCAGCGCTGAGGTTACCTGTTGGAAAGTGAGGGTGTGAAGATAGTGAGTACGCGTGTTCAGTGATCGAAGAGAGTGTTTGGGTGGAGTCATGACATGCGCGAAGACATGGCTTCATCTCATAAGCGTTTGAGCCCAGAGAGTGCATGAACTCGACGCGACGCGGACGTGCAGGACAGGGAGGAGAGGGAGATTGGAGAGACTAACCGTAGTAACCCTCGCGACCTGCTCGCCGTCGTGTTAGGCTTGGTGGGGATGTTGAGAGACGACATGGTGACTCTTGGGTATGTGTGGTTGGTGCGAGAACCGAAACGAGAGACGGAAGTAAGCAAGTAAGGAATTCCCACTCAGTGAAGTGTGAGAAGTGTAGGAGTTGAGAGGGGATGGTCTCGACTGCTGGGGTAGAGGGATGGGTTGGTGATTAGCAGAGGAGGGGCAGAGAGATGAGGGGGACGAAAACTGGGCGAAAGGTGCGGATGGAAAGGTGCGCTGTCTTTATATGACACACCGAGCAAGGCAGAGTCTGGGGGAAGAGGAAGAGGCGGCAGAGCAAGGGAAGGGCGCACTGTATCTGCCCGAGGAGATTGGCATTACACCACGCTTGATCCATTTTGTAACCCCTGCCCTCGAATGATGAGATGCGGTTCGGCCCGCCAACGACAGCTCTCACGCCAGCCCTGTCTCTTCCAATCGACCCATGCTCGATTTGGTCAACCTCCCTCGGCCCATTACAAAATATCAACATAGCACAACAAGCGACCCTCTCTTCTGTTGGTGCGGCGGAAGCTGCTTCAGCGAAGGCAGGAAAATGCAGGATGAGCTGAGAGGCGTACTACGTGGAGTAGTTCGAACTTCAATAAACCAGGGTATCGCGCAGGACACTCCACCGTCGCCTCTCCCTCTCACAGTCTCACCCGCACTTTTGCT
Source organism: Tilletia indica (assembly GCA_001689995.1). NCBI lineage: Eukaryota > Fungi > Basidiomycota > Exobasidiomycetes > Tilletiales > Tilletiaceae > Tilletia > Tilletia indica. The sequence continues at coordinate 44,989 of MAPW01000197.1, forward strand.
GCTGCTTGTTCGAAGTCTCAGACTAAAATCCAGCTCCCCCACGCACCCTCGGGCCTTGCCCCGC
>MAPW01000198.1:0-44932 GCA_001689995.1 Tilletia indica
CTTACCTTCTGCCACAGCAAGAGTCAAGATCCGCTGCGGATGTTCATTGCATGGGGAAGCTGGCACGGGCAAGACCGTCGTCGTACGCCTTCTCCGAGAGCTGCTTGAACGGTACGGGAAGGCCAAACAGATAATGTTCATGGCTCCCACCGGGAAAGCTGCTTGTGCTATCGGGGGTACGACTCAGCACTCGGCATTCGCAATTCACGTGCAGAAGAAGGGTTTGACCCACGATGAATTGGTCAAGGCGCAATCAATGAAGGATGGCGCAAATCGAACCCGACATCTTCAAACAACATTTCAACCTGTCCAATGGCTCTTCTTCGACGAGGTCTCGATGACCTCATGCGAAATGATGGCGGAGATTGACCAGGCTCTTCGCATCGCACGAGAAAGGCCTGACTTGGCCTTCGGAGGGCTCAACGTTCTCTTCGCCGGGGATTTATGTCAGCTTGCTCCAGTTGGATCGGCAGCGCTTTACAGCAAGGCTTCCTTAGCATCGCGGGCCTCGGAGCCTGCCACAATGATGGAGCTTGGTCGCGCAGCTTGGTTGGAGGTTGATCACGTTGTCGATTTCACCGAACAAAAGAGGATGCAGGATGCGGATATGGCGGCGGCTTTGTCCCGCCTGCGGTTACGATCTTGCACGAAGGACGATGTGGATCTCTTTAACGAACGCGTGCTGCGATCAGCCAAGCATCGGGACGGTGTGACCCTGACGGGTGAGGACAACGCTATCGTGCTGGCGAGGACAAACGAAACCGTACGGACACTGAACTATCAAAAGGCGGTGGCAGCGGCAAAATTTGGCAAGAAGGAGTTGGTCATTTGCGCGGCAGAAGATTCAAGCACTTTCACAATGACCGCAAGTCGCAGAAGTGCCCTACTCGGCTACAATGGGAACAGTCGCACGAAGGCAGGACTTGGCCGAATTCCTATATACAAGGGAATGCCGGTTGTCTACAGAGGGGGAAACCAAAGTGTGTCCTTAGGGATCACTAACGGTGCCTTCGCAAGTGTGGAGAGCTGGGACATCAAGAGGGACAAATGGGGCATGCCGTTGCTCAGGGCGTCGTACTTCGGTTCGAGAATGCTGCTAAGCTGAATCTCGAGCATCTTGGACAGGGCTGTGCCCCCATAGTGCCAACATCGAGCACGATCCACATCGCGGCAATTGACGGTCAAGGAGAAACGGAACATGTCAAGCGCAGCCAGGTTCCGATCCAACCCGGATTCGCAATGACGGTTCACTCAGCACAGGGAATGACATCAAATGGCCCCGTGGTAGTAGATTTGCGTCGAGGAGGGTTTGACGCCTACGTGTCAGCGACCCGCGCAACAAGGAAGGAACACCTGTTACTAGTGGCACCCGTCTCCCTCGCTCAACTCAATAATCCTGGCCTGCCCAAGAACCTTAAGAGCGAGCTGAGGAGATTGCAGAAACTGGCGTGGCGTACAAAACAAGAGCATGACCACGACGAGTGGACTCTCGATAGCGACCACTCCAAGAAGCGGACTCGTGACGATGCCGATGCGAACACAAGCCTCCCTGCCGGCAAAAGGCGAGCACTCGGACCAGAGCTCTCAGACACAGACGTAAGTCCAACTTGTCCCTTCAATCACAAAGCTACCTCTCAGCCCGTCTTCACTTGACTTTTGCTGAACCAATTCCTGGTCGTTATCGACGACCACCACTTTATCACGCAAAGAATCATGAATCACAGCCAGAACTTGGAAGATGAATCGCACACCAGATTCGCTCCTGGTCCACAAATGCATGCAAGTTGGTGCATCCTTGACAGATGTGTTTCTGGCAGGGTTGGACATAGTTAGCGATATGCTTTCGAACTTGAAAGGGCGCTTGACGACAACATGGCCTCACTTTTTGATACAATGCAGCACCCATCCTGCTGATTCGCGGTTGCGGCCCCATGTCGCTCGATGATTGCTCGACGCTCGCCGACGCTCTTCCACGCTTCTCGATGTCTAAGGGTTTTATTGTCAGACACCGAGAATAAGGGAAGTGCACCCCTTGCATTTTTTAAGGTCCGCGCCCCGCATCTAAAGTCTATCTTCCGTCAAGACACAAGGTTACGCCTCGCTTCCGTCGGCACCACCCGACGAGAGGTCAAGGAGACCCAAGCCCGGTCACGCAGGCCCAAGGTACGCACGGACAGTCGACATCGCTTATCCCATGCCATTCCCTTCGTCCCTTCAAAACCGGACAACCTGTTCAGGGAGCCATCCCAAAGTCCCTTCTCTTTCTTCCCCCGTATCATTCTTCCTAACCTATACCAACCCCTTCTGCTTTTTACTTCCACATGATCTTCAACAACGAAACCGAAAAGGCCGCCTTCGATGATCTGCTCAGCATTGCCAGCGATGGTGTGCGGATCTTTCCTTCGCACGCACCAATGATGGAGAACATCATCCAGTGCCTAATACACGGTCAAACATACCACCGACCAATCCCACAGACACAGCAGACGCAGCCACACCCATCTACAGACGTCTTCGGGCCGACGACGTTTATCCCCCCGTGGTCGGCAAATTCATCTTATCCCTCGCTTCCCGACGTGTCCGACGTCCTCGGCGAACCCACACCATCGTCGGTCTTCAGCCAGAATGGCGCAGCTACCTCCTGGCCTTTCAACACGCTCGATATGAATAAACCCACCCAGCCGGATCCTGTCGAAGCTCAAGAGCCAGAAAAGGCTCTGCCGATCAAGCCCATCGAAGATAATAGTCTCGCTGCTGTGGTGGAACCTACCCCATCGTCGGTCTTCAGCCAGAATGGCGCAATCACCTCCTGGCCTTTCAACACGCTCGACATCGATAAACCCGCCCAGTCCGAACCTGTCGAAGCTGAAGAGCCAGAAAAGGCTCTGCCGATCGAGCCCATCGAAGATACCGATAATACTCTCGAGGAGCTGCATGCGGATGCCATAACCCCGCGCAAACACCTGCCGCGGAGTTCAAAGCCTTCCTCACCGAATCACGTATTTCACGCCCGCGCTCTTGCCGCTCTCAAGCAGCGCCGGGGTAACCCTTTGATCGCCACTCGGTTGTGCCGAGTCCTTGGGAATCTCAACGACCCTACGGTAGTTGCGCACATGAAACCCTACTCATACATCTCCAAGAAAACCGGCAAGAGAATATATCGGCGAACCAGTTCGTACGATATCCTTTCCGACCTCAGCACTCAGATATACATTGGCTTCATTCCTGGGCGGGTTGTGGATGGACGACGACAGAGCGCCACTCTCGTGCTCCCGGACCCTGAATGCTCCTGGTTTACCAAGTTACAGGCACCGCTGCCCCGCACCCGAATCGTGGCTGCCACCGCGTAGGAACGTCGAGCGAGCACGAGCAAGCATCGAGCGAGCAGCGACGGTCATCGAGCGAACAGCGACGGTCATCGAGCGAACAGCGACGGTCATCGAGCGAACATCAACAGTCATCGAGCTGCATCGGTGATAATCGACTAACTGTCCGCGTTTTCGCCTTCAAGCCCCAGATGCCTACATATACGGCCTCTGATTTATCCTCCTCAACCAGATCAATTTCCCTCCCGGTCAAACCCCCCCCCCCCCCCCCTCCCCCCTCATCATCTATGGAGTCTACTACCAACAAAGACCCCGTGAAAATCGAGGACGTTCCGGATGGATCAACTGTTGCCCATCCCAGTCAAGCCCAGACATCCTCTCCCAAGCCGAGGAAACGTAAACGCCCTCGAGGAACCGTGCCCTTTCTCACGCCGGAGTGGATCAACGGCACGGCCGCCAGGCTGAGGGCCGAAGCTCTCTACGACCGCAACCCCCCCGCATCGGTTTTCCGCCGTATACTTACCACAACGACAACCACGCTGCAATGGCTACAGCTGCTTCCGACTCTTCTGACGGCATCAGCGACACCGATGCCGATGAACAAGATTCTCAATCCAGCAAGACCCAATCTTCAGCATCTAAAGGCACAACCGAAGGTCCCAGTCCGCGCAAGATCCGCATCACGAAGGATGACTCCGAGCCCCAACTGAACATCCAAGCCCAATTGGAACGCTTAACTGAACATCCAAGCCCGCGCAACATCCGCATCAACGACAATGAACATCATCGGCCCTCTCGACGCGGCAAGGACAACGGTACAAGCAACGACGACGAAAGCGTCGATTCTGTGTCTGAATAGCGTCGCCTTTACCATGAACGATTTCAATTTTGTTTCCTCCTGCTCAGTTCAGGTAGCTTGAATGCTGCTCACTACCGGAAGCCACTCTCTGAACTTGAACTGTCATGAGTTGCTGGACATTGATGCGTTGATGCGCTGATGGGCAATGTACAGAACAGGCGCTGTGGACGTGGTCACCGATCAGTGGTCAGTAGAGCAGCGCCTGCCTACTAGCTGGCGGGGAGTATGCATGTGGTGAGTCCTGACGCCTGACGCCTGACGGTGAAGTGCAACCTTAACTGACGGCAAGCTAAAAGTTTATTTGTTATAATCTAGCCAGCCGCCAGCCTTGAAATCTTAATTCTGGCTTCGATGACTATTGACTGCCGATAAGGACCCTCAATGCTCTTCAACGAACGACGACAAACCCTATTGTACACTCGTCTACTCCCCTCCTCGTTGCCTGAACCTTACATCGACGCTCCCATTGCAAGACCCTCGATGCTCTTTGGTGCGACTGCCCCCTGAGGCTTGAGCACTAACTCGATGCCTGCGGCCAAGACACTCCCTGCCACCTCACTGCTGCTCAGCTTCTTGCAGCTTCCCCGCCTTCTACTGCCAGGGCCTCAAGCCTAATGCTCCTCGACGACGGCAATCCTACACCGCACTAGAAGGTATCTTCTACTGTCGGAGCCTGAAGCCTCAATGCTCCTCGACGACGGCAATCCTACATTCGTAGCGGCTTCGTCTACTCCTCTCCTCGGATGCCTGAACCCTCCTTGATACTCCCACTGAACGACCCTCGATGCTTGCAGTATCCAAACGCCAAGTCGGTGTATGCAGCCCGGACGCTCCCTGCCACCTCACTGCTGCTCGGCGCTCAGCTTCGATGCATTTCCACTTCCACTGTCAGAGGCTCGATGCTCTTCAATGACGGTAAATACTTCCAGCTCATGATCCCGCTCCTCTTCTCCTGTGCCTGGTGCTTACTTCGACGCTTCCATTGCACACTGCCATCATCAAGAGCCGACACATTGCCTCGAGCCCGGACGTTCGCCGCCACCTCCTTGAACCGCAGCTTCTCATCGCTTCCACTCTCACGGTCCTCCACCCTTCGATGACCTACAACGACTCTCCCGGCCTTCGATGACCTGCGAGGAGTCTCCATCCCGATCAGCTCGTGCTATTCAATGCTTCGCACCTGGCGCTCTTCGACCGTCGATGACCTCCAATGAGCTCCAGCCCGGACGACCCTTGCTGCTCGATGATTCGCGTCTGGCTTCCCTAATCTTCGATGACCTACAACGACTCAGTCCGCCTTCGATGACCTCCAACGAACTCCAGCCCGGACGACCTTTGCTGCTCGATGATTCGCGTCTGGCTCTCCCTAATCTTCGATGACCTACAACGACTCAGTCCGCCTTCGATGACCTCCAACGAACTCCAGCCCGGACGACCTTTGCTGCTCGATGATTCGCGTCTGGCTCTCCCTAATCTTCGATGACCTACAACGACTCTGTCAGCCTTCGATAACCTCCAACGAACTCCAGCCCGGACGACCCTTGCTGCCCGCAGATTCGCGTCTGGCTCTCCCCGACCTTCGATGACCTGCGACAACTCTCCCAGACTGCGATGCCCTATGACGGCTCTCCAGCCCGGACGGCCCTTGCAGCTCGATGATTCACGATGTTGACGCAATGGAAACAGGCAAGGTCGGTGTATATCTATATAAAGGGTGGTATCCGTTCGGATGCTGACTCTTTCCTCTCTACACCTCACTCTTCTCCTTCTCCATCCTCTCTGCATCCAATCTCGCACTCTCAACAGAATGACCGCCCGTAACACCTCCCCCACCACCAAATCAACCAAGTGGCCTACTTACCTTGCCCTCACCGCGGATCTGATCATCGATGAACCCATCTCCCTCGACTTCAACCACACGTTCGACGCCACCTTCTTCGACCTTTTCGACAAGACTCATAAAGGGACAATCGGAATGTGGGCGCGCACATGCCCAGAGGAAGGCATGTATATCGCCAACAACATCCCCCTCTCGACCAACCCGATACGGCTCGATGTCCCAGATCAAAGAAACTTACGCCTTATCCCGGAACAATTTGATGGTGAGTTTCTTCTTATATTTCTTCCCATCTGATGCTGAGTGCTAACAATCTATTCTGTTTCCAGGTAGCGTCGGTGGCCAACCAGTTCTTCCCTCGTCCCAGCCTTCGGTGCATGGGGTCGGAGTGATGAAGCAAGTCGACGGCGACAAGCGCACCGGCATCATCACCGGATTCACCTTCCTCAACAAGAACGAAGGCTCTTTGGCCTACCAATTGGCTCTCGAGTTCGAGGAGAGCCCCAAGTACGACAATTGGGTTCTGAACGGAGTCAAGGCTCTGGTCGCCTTCGAGGCCGTTATTGTCGGAATAGGAGAAGATCAAATCTTGAAGGCAACCGTGCGCAATCTGGCCTACCTGATGGACGCCCCCCGCCCCCTCCTCCAGGCCCTCAATATCGGCGTTGGCTCTCCCGGCAAGTTCGCCAAGATTCAACAAGCGCGCTCCTCCGCCAGCAAGCGCAAGGCCACGGATGACACTGAACCCCCGGTTGCCAGCGGCAGCGGAACGACCACTCCACCCCCCCACACGACCGAGGCTTCCGAAACGGCCGCCCCGCCTTCTCCCACACCTGGTCTTCTCACTCGCGGCAAGCAGCAGCGCGTCAGTAAGTGAGGATAACCTTCGTCCCAGCCTTCCTCACCTCTCGCTTCCAGTCTCTCTCGCTCCTCTCTCTCATCTCTCGGCTCCCTCGACGTTCAACATCGTCGCTCTAACGACCAGGTCTCTGCTCTCTGACTCCAAAGCTTCCCTCGTGATTCTGTATAACTCTTCCGATTCCGTGAAATATGATTGATTCCTTGACATGTCATCTACGTTCTCGCGCGTGAGACGGGAATGTGCGACGGTACTGCTGAGAGACTCAGAAGGAACAAGAGCTACATGAGGAGGAGCCGTGCATAGCTCAAGCGTCAGAGCGAGTGGAAGTTCGAGAGTTCGAGTGCGAGTGTGAAGTTGAGAATGAGGATTGAATCGAGGAGGGCTGCTGCTGCTGCTGTTGTTGAGAGATTCTGATCTGGAAGAAGGGCGCGGCGCGACTTGAGGTTACGGTCCCCTTGATTGTGAGCCGCATCTTCGGTGCTGGGCACGCGTACTGATTGCGCCCACCTTTAGGTGGGTACAACAGACGCGTGGGCAGCAGATTCCTTTTCAAAATGAAAAGGCAAAAGTAGTTACTAGGCTCCAAAAAAGGCCGCGTGAGCAGGGAGGTTTATCGTTTATCTTCCAACAAAAACTTTTGAATTAAATAGCACTCAGTTCATGCTGATGAATGATAATATCCATGACGCCTCACCGCTCACCGCTAAACAGCCTTGAATATTAATAGAGTTCGGGGAATACTCTGGCCCCACAAGGTAAGGGCCAGGTCACCAATCAAACCGTTCCTGATTTCGTCTTCCTTCGCGACAGTACCCAAAGAATCCACACCACCCAGAGAATCCACCTCAACCACAGTCCTTTTCTCCCTTCAATGCTACGCGCACACATTCCAGCATGCTCTGGGATATAGTACATTGAAGAGGGAATGAAAAGCTATATAAGAGGTCCGGTTTGAGCGAAGTTGTGATGAGTTGTTCCCCAAAAAAATCACCTTCCCATACCGTTCCTCACACATTTACACACACACACACAATGCAGCCCTACACACACGCTTTTGATTCTCGCATTCCCCCTCGCACAGCCTCGACAAGACCCCCGTCCCCTACTCTCCCAATGACTCGCTCATTATCAAGCAGGAGCCCGAGGATCAAGCTCCCTTGCAGTCTTTCCGACTTGCACCGTTTCAAGACGGTACGGTTCACACACAGTCGCAGATCGGGTCCCCATTCACAAGCCGTTCGAAACCCGTTCGGATGCCGATTTGGTCGATTTTCGTTCACCATCGCCCAACATCTCGTCCGCCTTCGACGAGACGCTATACTACACTTTCAGCACCTTCGCCGAGATGTGCCCACTCACTCAGGCAGTCGCATTCGCCTACATCGAGCCCTTCATCCGCAAATATTTGGATGCCATCGTCGCCAGGGAGTTGGCCGAACTACAAGCTCAGTACAATATTCTCGAGGCCAATCACGAGCGCCTCGATCGGGCATACCGGCGCCGGATCCGGCTTTCCGGCCGGCGTTTCTATTTCCTTCCAACCTCTCAGTGGTCCCTCCGCTCCTGGTCCCGCAACGCCCTCCGCGAGCTCTCCCCTGAGCAAGGTCGCAACATGGCTGCTCAGCTCATCGTCGCTGCGGACGGCAACATCAACCACCCGACCATCCTCGCCAATCCGGCTTACAGGTACTGCCTCCGCAAGTGGGGATCGTCCTCTTTTGACTTCTAAAATTTAAAGCTCTCTTTTTTTTCCCTATTTTACATAAACTCCTCTCCCTCACTCAAAACTTCCCTTTGTCCTTCTTTCACCCCCAAAAAGTCTCTCGCCCTTTTCTCTCACCCAATTCACCACCTCTTTCTTCTGCCATTGTTCTCTTGGAATGATGAATCAGTCCAGAAGGGGAGGATGTAAGAGATACGACTTTAGGGTAGCATTTATTCTTTCATCCTTTCATATATCCCTATAGGTTGTCGTGCTCACCCGCAACCTATCACCAACTACTTCACATTGAAGAGTCAGGATGTCACATGTTCTTGATATGTTGACTACACGGGATTACTGCTACTCAAACATTCAGCAGCCTTGGCTGAGTTGTTGTGAGTGTCAGTTTCGTTTTGTTTTTGTTTCCCCGCATTGGCCGTTGGTTCGATTCCACTCGTGGTCAACCTTTTTTGGTGTTTTGATTTTTTCTCACAGGTGAAGAAAATTTTCTTCACCATGACGTCATCGCATCAAAAATCACCGCGTGAACCAACGCGCACCAAACCGCACCACACCACACCTCACCTCACCACACCTCACGCACCTCACCTCACCTCACCTCACCACTCTCACTCTCTTCCCCTACTGCGCTCGCTCCCCCCTCTCTCTCTGCAGTCACAATGATGTTACTATGACTGTACCTGTATCTTAGCTATGTGTTTTGGTCGAGCGGAGCATTGTGATTCGAAACTGATGTGGCGAGACTCAGCATCTCACCACCTGCTGTATGGTGTTACCCCACACTGAGACTGCGCCTCGAGTCATCAGTCAACACCACAGCATCAGTCACTCATCACCCGCGCAGTCTACACCGCAAGGACGGCTGCGCAGTGCGCATCCAGGTCAACTGAAAGGTATAAAAGGAGCGCCCTTCGCGCCCTTCCTTCCCCTTTCGTTCTCCTCAGCTCTTTCCTCTCATACATCCAGACACCTAACTTAGCAATCACAGAACATTGCAGAGTTAAGTCTACGTGTGAAGTTTGAGTCTCATTAAGTTTCAATAGGTGAGAACTATCTTATCATATCTTATCAATCCCTTATCTACCCCATCTACCCCTGTAGGACTACTACCTCACTATTCAGTGAACACTACTAGACATAGGTCAGAGTTCTTGCAACACGTCCCTTCTGTCTCTATACAACGAGCGGTACTACGTGGTTGACAGTCCCATCCCGAATCTAACTGGTGTTTTTATTGCTTAGTAGTTAGGAAACCTTACACTATGTGAAAGGACCCATCTGGCTCGCGTACCCCCTGTTCTCTTTTGATTCGACAGACCGCGACTGCTACAAGGCTTATGACATCCAGGAGCATTGATGGAGGGACTCCGTATGCCTGGATCCCGCCGAATCAATCAGACGTATAAGCCAATTGGTGTTTCCATGGCTTATTCATGTATTTCTCTGTGAAGAGACCTATCTGACTCGCGTACCCCCTGTTCTCTTTTGATTCGGCAGACCGCGACTGCTACAAGGCTTATGGGATCCAGCAGCATCGATGGAGGGACTCCGTATGCCTGGATCCCGCCGAATCAATTAGACGTATGGGCCAAAAACGGTTTATTCATATGTTCCTATGTGAAAGGACCCATCTGGCTCGCGTACCCCCTGTTCTCTTTTGATTCGGCAGACAGCGACTGGTACAAGGCTTATGGCATCCAGGAGCATTGATGGAGGACTCCGTATGCCTGGATCCCGCCGAATCAATCAGACGTATAAGCCAATTGGTGTTTCCATGGCTTATTCATGTATTTCTCTGTGAAGAGACCTATCTGACTCGCGTACCCCCTGTTCTCTTTTGATTCGGCAGACCGCGACTGCTACAAGGCTTATGGGATCCAGCAGCATCGATGGAGGGACTCCGTATGCCTGGATCCCGCCGAATCAATTAGACGTATGGGCCAAAAACGGTTTATTCATATGTTCCTATGTAAAAGGACCCATCTGGCTCGCTTACCCCCTGTTCTCTTTTGATTCGGCAGACCGCGACTGCTACAAGCCTTAGGGATCTAGGAGCAGCGATGGACTCACTCCGTATTACTCGATCCCGCCGAATCAATTAGACGTATGGGCCAAAAACGGTTTATTCATATGTTCCTGTGTGAAAGGACCCATCTGGCTCGCGTACCCCCTGTTCTCTTTTGATTCGGCAGACCGCGACTGCTACAAGGCTTATGACATCCAGGAGCATCGATGAACGGACTCCGTATGCCTGGATCCCGCCGAATCAATTAGACGTATAAGCCAATTGGTGTTTCCATGGCTTATTCATGTATTTCTCTGTGAAGAGACCTAGCTGACTCGCGTACCCCCTGTTCTCTTTTGATTCGGCAGACCGCGACTGCTACAAGGCTTATGGGATCCAAGGAGCAGCGATGGAGGACTCCGTATGCCTGGATCCCGCCGAATCAATTAGACGTATGGGCCAAAAACGGTTTATTCATATGTTCCTATGTGAAAGGACCCATCTGCTCGCGTACCCCCTGTTCTCTTTTGATTCGGCAGACCGCGACTGCTACAAGGCTTATGGCATCCAGGAGCATTGATGGAGGGACTCCGTATGCCTGGATCCCGCCGAATCAATTAGACGTATAAGCCAATTGGTGTTTCCATGGCTTATTCATGTATTTCTCTGTGAAGAGACCTATCTGACTCGCGTACCCCCTGTTCTCTTTTGATTCGGCAGACCGCGACTGCTACAAGCTTATGGGATCCAGGAGCATCGATGGAGGGACTCCGTATGCCTGGATCCCGCCGAATCAATTAGACGTATGGGCCAAAAACGGTTTATTCATATGTTCCTATGTGAAAGGACCCATCTGGCTCGCGTACCCCCTGTTCTCTTTTGATTCGGCAGACCGCGACTGCTACAAGGCTTATGGCATCCAGGAGCATTGATGGAGGGACTCCGTATGCCTGGATCCCGCCGAATCAATTAGACGTATAAGCCAATTGGTGTTTCCATGGCTTATTCATGTATTTCTCTGTGAAGAGACCTATCTGACTCGCGTACCCCCTGTTCTCTTTTGATTCGGCAGACCGCGACTGCACAAGGCTTATGGGATCCAGGAGCATGATGGACGGACTCCGTATGCCTGGATCCCGCCGAATCAATTAGACGTATGGGCCAAAAACGGTTTTTCATATGTTCCTATGTGAAAGGACCTATCTGACTCGCGTACCCCCTGTTCTCTTTTGATTCGGCAGACGCGACTGCTACAAGGCTTATGGGATCAGGAGCAGCGATGGACGGACTCCGTATGCCTGGATCCCGCCGAATCAATTAGACGTATGGGCCAAAAACGGTTTATTCATATGTTCCTATGTAAAGGACCCATCTGGCTCGCGTACCCCCTGTTCTCTTTTGATTCGGCAGACCGCGACTGCTACAAGGCTTAGGGATCTAGGAGCAGCGATGGACTCACTCCGTATGCCTGATCCCGCCGAATCAATTAGACGTATGGGCCAAAAACGGTTTATTCATATGTTCCTATGTGAAAGGACCCATCTGGCTCGCGTACCCCCTGTTCTCTTTTGATTCGGCAGACCGCGACTGCTACAAGGCTTATGACATCCAGGAGCATCGATGACGGACTCCGTATGCCTGGATCCCGCCGAATCAATTAGACGTATGCCAAGGTTTTCCATGGCTTATTCATGTATTTCCTGTGAAAGGACCTACTGACTCGCGTACCCCCTGTTCTCTTTTGATTCGGCAGACCGCGACTGCTACAAGGCTTATGGGATCAGGAGCATCGATGGACGGACTCCGTATGCCTGGATCCCGCCGAATCAATTAGACGTATGGGCCAAAAACGGTTTATTCATATGTTCCTATGTGAAAGGACCCATCTGACTCGCGTACCCCCTGTTCTCTTTTGATTCGGCAGACCGCGACTGCTACAAGGCTTATGACATCCAGGAGCATGATGGAGGACTCCGTATGCCTGGATCCCGCCGAATCAATTAGACGTATGCCAATTGGTTTCCATGGCTTATTCATGTATTTCTCTGTGAAGAGACCTATCTGACTCGCGTACCCCCTGTTCTCTTTTGATTCGGCAGACCGCGACTGCTACAAGGCTTATGGGATCCAGGAGCATCGATGGAGGACTCCGTATGCCTGGATCCCGCCGAATCAATTAGACGTATGGGCCAAAAACGGTTTATTCATATGTTCCTATGTGAAAGGACCCATCTGGCTCGCGTACCCCCTGTTCTCTTTTGATTCGGCAGACCGCGACTGCTACAAGGCTTATGGCATCCAGGAGCATCGATGACGGACTCCGTATGCCTGGATCCCGCCGAATCAATTAGACGTATGCCAATTGGTGTTTCCATGGCTTATTCATGTATTTCTCTGTGAAAGACCTCTGACTCGCGTACCCCCTGTTCTCTTTTGATTCGGCAGACCGCGACTGCTACAAGGCTTATGGATCCAGGAGCAGCGATGGACACTCCGTATGCCTGGATCCCGCCGAATCAATTAGACGTATGGGCCAAAAACGGTTTTTCATATGTTCCTATGTGAAAGGACCTATCTGACTCGCGTACCCCCTGTTCTCTTTTGATTCGGCAGACCGCGACTGCTACAAGGCTTATGGGATCAGGAGCAGCGATGGACGGACTCCGTATGCCTGGATCCCGCCGAATCAATTAGACGTATGGGCCAAAAACGGTTTATTCATATGTTCCTATGTGAAAGGACCCATCTGGCTCGCGTACCCCCTGTTCTCTTTTGATTCGGCAGACCGCGACTGCTACAAGCCTTAGGGATCTAGGAGCAGCGATGGACTCACTCCGTATGCCTGATCCCGCCGAATCAATTAGACGTATGGGCCAAAAACGGTTTATTCATATGTTCCTATGTGTGAAAGGACCCATCTGGCTCGCGTACCCCCTGTTCTCTTTTGATTCGGCAGACCGCGACTGCTACAAGGCTTATGACATCCAGGAGCATCGATGGAGGACTCCGTATGCCTGGATCCCGCCGAATCAATTAGACGTATGGGCCAAAACGGTTTATTCATATGTTCCTATGTGAAAGGACCCATCTGGCTCGCGTACCCCCTGTTCTCTTTTGATTCGGCAGACCGCGACTGCTACAAGGCTTATGGCATCCAGGAGCATCGATGAACGGACTCCGTATGCCTGGATCCCGCCGAATCAATTAGACGTATGCCAATTGGTGTTTCTGGCTTATTCATGTATTTCTCTGTGAAAGACCTCTGACTCGCGTACCCCCTGTTCTCTTTTGATTCGGCAGACCGCGACTGCTACAAGGCTTGCAGATCCAGGAGCATGATGGACGGACTCCGTATGCCTGGATCCCGCCGAATCAATTAGACGTATGGGCCAAAAACGGTTTATTCATATGTTCCTATGTGAAAGGACCTATCTGACTCGCGTACCCCCTGTTCTCTTTTGATTCGGCAGACCGCGACTGCTACAAGGCTTATGGATCCAGGAGCAGCGATGGACGGACTCCGTATGCCTGGATCCCGCCGAATCAATTAGACGTATGGGCCAAAAACGGTTTATTCATATGTTCCTATGTAAAAGGACCCATCTGGCTCGCTACCCCCTGTTCTCTTTTGATTCGGCAGACCGCGACTGCTACAAGCCTTAGGGATCTAGGAGCAGCGATGGACTCACTCCGTATGCCTCGATCCCGCCGAATCAATTAGACGTATGGGCCAAAAACGGTTTATTCATATGTTCCTATGTGAAAGGACCCATCTGGCTCGCGTACCCCCTGTTCTCTTTTGATTCGGCAGACCGCGACTGCTACAAGGCTTATGACATCCAGGAGCATCGATGAACGGACTCCGTATGCCTGGATCCCGCCGAATCAATTAGACGTATGCCAATTGGTGTTTCCATGGCTTATTCATGTATTTCTCTGTGAAGACCTATCTGACTCGCGTACCCCCTGTTCTCTTTTGATTCGGCAGACCGCGACTGCTACAAGGCTTATGGGATCAGGAGCATCGATGACGGACTCCGTATGCCTGGATCCCGCCGAATCAATTAGACGTATGGGCCAAAAACGGTTTATTCATATGTTCCTATGTGAAAGGACCCATCTGGCTCGCGTACCCCCTGTTCTCTTTTGATTCGGCAGACCGCGACTGCTACAAGGCTTATGACATCCAGGAGCATTGATGGAGGACTCCGTATGCCTGGATCCCGCCGAATCAATTAGACGTATAAGCCAATTGGTGTTTCCATGGCTTATTCATGTATTTCTCTGTGAAAGACCTATCTGACTCGCGTACCCCCTGTTCTCTTTTGATTCGGCAGACCGCGACTGCTACAAGGCTTATGGGATCCAGGAGCATCGATGGAGGGACTCCGTATGCCTGGATCCCGCCGAATCAATTAGACGTATGGGCCAAAAACGGTTTATTCATATGTTCCTATGTGAAAGGACCCATCTGGCTCGCGTACCCCCTGTTCTCTTTTGATTCGGCAGACCGCGACTGCTACAAGGCTTATGGCATCCAGGAGCATTGATGAGGACTCCGTATGCCTGGATCCCGCCGAATCAATTAGACGTATAAGCCAATTGGTGTTTCCATGGCTTATTCATGTATTTCTCTGTGAAGAGACCTCTGACTCGCGTACCCCCTGTTCTCTTTTGATTCGGCAGACCGCGACTGCTACAAGGCTTATGGGATCCAGGAGCATCGATGGAGGGACTCCGTATGCCTGGATCCCGCCGAATCAATTAGACGTATGGGCCAAAAACGGTTTATTCATATGTTCCTATGTAAAGGACCCATCTGGCTCGCGTACCCCCTGTTCTCTTTTGATTCGGCAGACCGCGACTGCTACAAGGCTTATGGGATCTAGGAGCATCGATGGACTCACTCCGTATGCCTGGATCCCGCCGAATCAATTAGACGTATGGGCCAAAAACGGTTTATTCATATGTTCCTGTGAAAGACCCATCTGGCTCGCGTACCCCCTGTTCTCTTTTGATTCGGCAGACCGCGACTGCTACAAGGCTTATGGGATCCAGGAGCATCGATGGACGGACTCCGTATGCCTGGATCCCGCCGAATCAATTAGACGTATGGGCCAAAAACGGTTTATTCATATGTTCCTATGTGAAAGGACCCATCTGGCTCGCGTACCCCCTGTTCTCTTTTGATTCGGCAGACCGCGACTGCTACAAGGCTTATGGCATCCAGGAGCATCGATGGAGGACTCCGTATGCCTGGATCCCGCCGAATCAATTAGACGTATGGGCCAAAAACGGTTTATTCATATGTTCCTATGTGAAAGGACCCATCTGGCTCGCGTACCCCCTGTTCTCTTTTGATTCGGCAGACCGCGACTGCTACAAGGCTTATGGCATCCAGGAGCATCGATGACGGACTCCGTATGCCTGGATCCCGCCGAATCAATTAGACGTATGCCAATTGGTTTTCCATTCATTCATGTTCTCTGTGAAAGACCTCTGGCTCGCGTACCCCCTGTTCTCTTTTGATTCGGCAGACCGCGACTGCTACAAGGCTTATGGGATCCAGGAGCATGATGGACGGACTCCGTATGCCTGGATCCCGCCGAATCAATTAGACGTATGGGCCAAAAACGGTTTATTCATATGTTCCTATGTGAAAGGACCCATCTGGCTCGCGTACCCCCTGTTCTCTTTTGATTCGGCAGACCGCGACTGCTACAAGGCTTATGGGATCCAGGAGCAGCGATGGACGGACTCCGTATGCCTGGATCCCGCCGAATCAATTAGACGTATGGGCCAAAAACGGTTTATTCATATGTTCCTATGTGAAAGGACCCATCTGGCTCGCGTACCCCCTGTTCTCTTTTGATTCGGCAGACCGCGACTGCTACAAGGCTTATGACATCCAGGAGCATCGATGACGGACTCCGTATGCCTGGATCCCGCCGAATCAATTAGACGTATAAGCCAATTGGTGTTTCCATGGCTTATTCATGTATTTCTCTGTGAAGAGACCTATCTGACTCGCGTACCCCCTGTTCTCTTTGATTCGGCAGACCGCGACTGCTACAAGGCTTATGGGATCCAGGAGCATCGATGAGGACTCCGTATGCCTGGATCCCGCCGAATCAATTAGACGTATGGGCCAAAAACGGTTTATTCATATGTTCCTATGTAAAAGGACCTATCTGGCTCGCGTACCCCCTGTTCTCTTTTGATTCGGCAGACCGCGACTGCTACAAGGCTTATGGGATCCAGGAGCAGCGATGGACGGACTCCGTATGCCTGGATCCCGCCGAATCAATTAGACGTATGGGCCAAAAACGGTTTATTCATATGTTCCTATGTGAAAGGACCCATCTGGCTCGCGTACCCCTGTTCTCTTTTGATTCGGCAGACCGCGACTGCTACAAGGCTTATGGCATCCAGGAGCATCGATGGACGGACTCCGTATGCCTGGATCCCGCCGAATCAATTAGACGTATAAGCCAATTGGTGTTTCCATGGCTTATTCATGTATCTCTGTGAAGAGACCTATCTGACTCGCGTACCCCCTGTTCTCTTTTGATTCGGCAGACCGCGACTGCTACAAGGCTTATGGATCCAGGAGCATCGATGGAGGGACTCCGTATGCCTGGATCCCGCCGAATCAATTAGACGTATGGGCCAAAAACGGTTTATTCATATGTTCCTATGTAAAGGACCCATCTGGCTCGCGTACCCCCTGTTCTCTTTTGATTCGGCAGACCGCGACTGCTACAAGGCTTATGGGATCCAGGAGCATCGATGGACTCCGTATGCCTGGATCCCGCCGAATCAATTAGACGTATGGGCCAAAAACGGTTTATTCATATGTTCCTATGTGAAAGGACCCATCTGGCTCGCGTACCCCCTGTTCTCTTTTGATTCGGCAGACCGCGACTGCTACAAGGCTTATGGATCCAGGAGCATCGATGACGGACTCCGTATGCCTGGATCCCGCCGAATCAATTAGACGTATGGGCCAAAAACGGTTTATTCATATGTTCCTATGTGAAAGGACCTATCTGACTCGCGTACCCCCTGTTCTCTTTTGATTCGGCAGACCGCGACTGCTACAAGGCTTATGACATCCAGGAGCAGCGATGGAGGACTCCGTATGCCTGGATCCCGCCGAATCAATTAGACGTATGCCAATTGGTGTTTCCATGGCTTATTCATGTATTTCTCTGTGAAAGACCTATCTGACTCGCGTACCCCCTGTTCTCTTTTGATTCGGCAGACCGCGACTGCTACAAGGCTTATGGATCCAGGAGCATCGATGGAGGACTCCGTATGCCTGGATCCCGCCGAATCAATTAGACGTATGGGCCAAAAACGGTTTATTCATATGTTCCTATGTAAAAGGACCCATCTGGCTCGCGTACCCCCTGTTCTCTTTTGATTCGGCAGACCGCGACTGCTACAAGGCTTATGGGATCCAGGAGCCTTGATGGACTCCTCCGTATGCCTGGATCCCGCCGAATCAATTAGACGTATGGGCCAAAAACGGTTTATTCATATGTTCCTATGTGAAAGGACCCATCTGGCTCGCGTACCCCCTGTTCTCTTTTGATTCGGCAGACCGCGACTGCTACAAGGCTTATGGCATCCAGGAGCATCGATGACGGACTCCGTATGCCTGGATCCCGCCGAATCAATTAGACGTATAAGCCAATTGGTGTTTCCATTATTCTGTATTTCTGTGAAGAGACCTATCTGACTCGCGTACCCCCTGTTCTCTTTTGATTCGGCAGACCGCGACTGCTACAAGGCTTATGGGATCCAGGAGCATCGATGGAGGACTCCGTATGCCTGGATCCCGCCGAATCAATTAGACGTATGGGCCAAAAACGGTTTATTCATATGTTCCTATGTGAAAGGACCCATCTGGCTCGCGTACCCCCTGTTCTCTTTTGATTCGGCAGACCGCGACTGCTACAAGGCTTATGACATCCAGGAGCATCGATGGACGGACTCCGTATGCCTGGATCCCGCCGAATCAATTAGACGTATGCCAATTGGTGTTTCCATGGCTTATTCATGTATTTCTCTGTGAAGAGACCTATCTGACTCGCGTACCCCCTGTTCTCTTTTGATTCGGCAGACCGCGACTGCTACAAGGCTTATGGGATCCAGGAGCCGATGGACTCACTCCGTATGCCTGGATCCCGCCGAATCAATTAGACGTATGGGCCAAAAACGGTTTATTCATATGTTCCTATGTAAAGGACCCATCTGGCTCGCGTACCCCCTGTTCTCTTTTGATTCGGCAGACCGCGACTGCTACAAGGCTTATGGCATCCAGGAGCATCGATGAACGGACTCCGTATGCCTGGATCCCGCCGAATCAATTAGACGTATGGGCCAAAAACGGTTTATTCATATGTTCCTATGTAAAAGGACCCATCTGGCTCGCGTACCCCCTGTTCTCTTTTGATTCGGCAGACCGCGACTGCTACAAGGCTTATGGCATCCAGGAGCATCGATGACGGACTCCGTATGCCTGGATCCCGCCGAATCAATTAGACGTATGCCAATTGGTGTTTCCATGGCTTATTCATGTATCTCTGTGAAAGGACCTCTGGCTCGCGTACCCCTGTTCTCTTTTGATTCGGCAGACCGCGACTGCACAAGGCTTATGGGATCCAGGAGCATCGATGGAGGACTCCGTATGCCTGGATCCCGCCGAATCAATTAGACGTATGGGCCAAAAACGGTTTATTCATATGTTCCTATGTGAAAGGACCCATCTGGCTCGCGTTACCCCCTGTTCTCTTTTGATTCGGCAGACCGCGACTGCTACAAGCTTAGGGATCTAGGAGCCTTGATGGACTCACTCCGTATTCCTGGATCCCGCCGAATCAATTAGACGTATGGGCCAAAAACGGTTTATTCATATGTTCCTATGTGAAAGGACCCATCTGGCTCGCGTACCCCTGTTCTCTTTTGATTCGGCAGACCGCGACTGCTACAAGGCTTATGACATCCAGGAGCATCGATGAACGGACTCCGTATGCCTGGATCCCGCCGAATCAATTAGACGTATGGCCAATTGGTGTTTCATGGCTTATTCATGTTTTCTCTGTGAAGGAGATCTGGCTCGCGTACCCCCTGTTCTCTTTTGATTCGGCAGACCGCGACTGCTACAAGGCTTATGACATCCAGGAGCATCGATGGACGGACTCCGTATGCCTGGATCCCGCCGAATCAATTAGACGTATGGGCCAAAAACGGTTTATTCATATGTTCCTATGTGAAAGGACCCATCTGGCTCGCGTACCCCCTGTTCTCTTTTGATTCGGCAGACGCGACTGCTACAAGGCTTATGACATCAGGAGCATCGATGGACGGACTCCGTATGCCTGGATCCCGCCGAATCAATTAGACGTATAAGGGCCATGGTTATTCATGTATTTCTCTGTGAAGAGACCTCTGACTCGCGTACCCCCGTTCTCTTTTGATTCGGCAGACCGCGACTGCTACAAGGCTTATGGATCCAGGAGCAGCGATGACGGACTCCGTATGCCTGGATCCCGCCGAATCAATTAGACGTATGGGCCAAAAAACGGTTTATTCATATGTTCCTATGTGAAAGGACCCATCTGGCTCGCGTACCCCCTGTTCTCTTTTGATTCGGCAGACCGCGACTGCTACAAGGCTTATGGCATCCAGGAGCATCGATGGACGGACTCCGTATGCCTGGATCCCGCCGAATCAATTAGACGTATGGGCCAAAAACGGTTTATTCATATGTTCCTATGTAAAAGGACCTATCTGGCTCGCGTACCCCTGTTCTCTTTTGATTCGGCAGACCGCGACTGCTACAAGCTTATGGGATCCAGGAGCCTTGATGGGACTCACTCCGTATGCCTGGATCCCGCCGAATCAATTAGACGTATGGGCCAAAAACGGTTTATTCATATGTTCCTATGTGAAAAGGACCCATCTGGCTCGCGTTACCCCCTGTTCTCTTTTGATTCGGCAGACCGCGACTGCTACAAGGCTTATGGGATCCAGGAGCATCGATGGAGGACTCCGTATGCCTGGATCCCGCCGAATCAATTAGACGTATGGGCCAAAAACGGTTTATTCATATGTTCCTATGTGAAAGGACCCATCTGGCTCGCGTACCCCCTGTTCTCTTTTGATTCGGCAGACCGCGACTGCTACAAGGCTTATGAATCCAGGAGCATCGATGAACGGACTCCGTATGCCTGGATCCCGCCGAATCAATTAGACGTATAAGCCAATTGGTGTTTCCATGGCTTATTCATGTATTTCTCTGTGAAGAGACCTATCTGACTCGCGTACCCCCTGTTCTCTTTTGATTCGGCAGACCGCGACTGCTACAAGGCTTATGGGATCCAGGAGCCTGATGGGACTCCGTATGCCTGGATCCCGCCGAATCAATTAGACGTATGGGCCAAAAACGGTTTATTCATATGTTCCTATGTGAAAGGACCCATCTGGCTCGCGTACCCCCTGTTCTCTTTTGATTCGGCAGACCGCGACTGCTACAAGGCTTATGGCATCCAGGAGCATCGATGAACGGACTCCGTATGCCTGGATCCCGCCGAATCAATTAGACGTATGGGCCAAAAACGGTTTATTCATATGTTCCTATGTGAAAGGACCCATCTGACTCGCGTACCCCCTGTTCTCTTTTGATTCGGCAGACCGCGACTGCTACAAGGCTTATGGCATCCAGGAGCATCGATGAACGGACTCCGTATGCCTGGATCCCGCCGAATCAATTAGACGTATGCCAATTGGTGTTTCCATGGCTTTATTCATGTATTTCCTCTGTGAAAGACCTACTGGCTCGCGTACCCCCTGTTCTCTTTTGATTCGGCAGACCGCGACTGCTACAAGGCTTATGGGATCCAGGAGCATCGATGGACGGACTCCGTATGCCTGGATCCCGCCGAATCAATTAGACGTATGGGCCAAAAACGGTTTATTCATATGTTCCTATGTGAAAGGACCCATCTGGCTCGCGTACCCCCTGTTCTCTTTTGATTCGGCAGACCGCGACTGCTACAAGGCTTATGGATCCAGGAGCCGATGGACGGACTCCGTATGCCTGGATCCCGCCGAATCAATTAGACGTATGGGCCAAAAACGGTTTATTCATATGTTCTCTATGTGAAAGGACCATCTGACTCGCGTACCCCCTGTTCTCTTTTGATTCGGCAGACCGCGACTGCTACAAGGCTTATGACATCCAGGAGCATCGATGACGGACTCCGTATGCCTGGATCCCGCCGAATCAATTAGACGTATGGCCAATTGGTGTTTCCATGGCTTATTCATGTATTTCCTGTGAAGAGGACCTATCTGACTCGCGTACCCCCTGTTCTCTTTTGATTCGGCAGACCGCGACTGCTACAAGGCTTATGACATCAGGAGCATCGATGACGGACTCCGTATGCCTGGATCCCGCCGAATCAATTAGACGTATGGGCCAAAAACGGTTTATTCATATGTTCCTATGTGAAAGGACCCATCTGGCTCGCGTACCCCCTGTTCTCTTTTGATTCGCAGAGACGGCGACTGCTACAAGGCTTATGACATCCAGGAGCATCGATGAACGGACTCCGTATGCCTGGATCCCGCCGAATCAATTAGACGTATGCCAATTGGTTTTCATGGCTTATTCATGTATTTCTCTGTGAAGAGACCTATCTGGACTCGCGTACCCCCTGTTTCTTTTGATTCGGCAGACCGCGACTGCTACAAGGCTTATGGATCCAGGAGCATCGATGGACGGACTCCGTATGCCTGGATCCCGCCGAATCAATTAGACGTATGGGCCAAAAACGGTTTATTCATATGTTCCTATGTGAAAGGACCTATCTGGCTCGCGTACCCCCTGTTCTCTTTTGATTCGGCAGACCGCGACTGCTACAAGGCTTATGATCCAGGAGCCGATGGACGGACTCCGTATGCCTGGATCCCGCCGAATCAATTAGACGTATGGGCCAAAAACGGTTTATTCATATGTTCCTATGTGAAAACCCATCTGGCTCGCGTACCCCCTGTTCTCTTTTGATTCGGCAGACCGCGACTGCTACAAGGCTTATGGATCCAGGAGCCTTGATGGACTCACTCCGTATGCCTGGATCCCGCCGAATCAATTAGACGTATGGGCCAAAAACGGTTTATTCATATGTTCCTATGTAAAAGGACCCATCTGGCTCGCGTACCCCCTGTTCTCTTTGATTCGGCAGACCGCGACTGCTACAAGGCTTATGGGATCCAGGAGCCGATGGACGGACTCCGTATGCCTGGATCCCGCCGAATCAATTAGACGTATGGGCCAAAAACGGTTTATTCATATGTTCCTATGTAAAGGACCCATCTGGCTCGCGTACCCCCTGTTCTCTTTTGATTCGGCAGACCGCGACTGCTACAAGGCTTATGGATCCAGGAGCATCGATGGGACTCCGTATGCCTGGATCCCGCCGAATCAATTAGACGTATGGGCCAAAAACGGTTTATTCATATGTTCCTATGAAAAGGACCCATCTGGCTCGCGTACCCCCTGTTCTCTTTTGATTCGGCAGACCGCGACTGCTACAAGGCTTATGGCATCCAGGAGCATGATGAGGACTCCGTATGCCTGGATCCCGCCGAATCAATTAGACGTATGCCAAAAACGGTTTATCATATGTATTTCTCTGTGAAAGGACCCATCTGGCTCGCGTACCCCCTGTTCTCTTTTGATTCGGCAGACCGCGACTGCTACAAGGCTTATGACATCCAGGAGCATCGATGAACGGACTCCGTATGCCTGGATCCCGCCGAATCAATTAGACGTATGCCAATTGGTGTTATTCATATGTATTTCCTGTGAAGACCTATCTGGCTCGCGTACCCCCTGTTCTCTTTTGATTCGGCAGACCGCGACTGCTACAAGGCTTATGGCATCCAGGAGCATCGATGAGGACTCCGTATGCCTGGATCCCGCCGAATCAATTAGACGTATAGCCAATTGGTGTTTCCATGGTTTTCATGTATTTCTCTGTGAAAGACCCATCTGGCTCGCGTACCCCCTGTTCTCTTTTGATTCGGCAGACCGCGACTGCTACAAGGCTTATGGCATCCAGGAGCATCGATGAGGACTCCGTATGCCTGGATCCCGCCGAATCAATTAGACGTATGGGCCAAAACGGTTTATTCATATGTTCCTATGTAAAAGGACCTATCTGACTCGCGTACCCCCTGTTCTCTTTTGATTCGGCAGACCCGACTGCTACAAGGCTTATGGGATCCAGGAGCATCGATGAGGACTCCGTATGCCTGGATCCCGCCGAATCAATTAGACGTATGCCAAAGGTGTTTCCATGGCTTATTCAGATTTCTCTGTGAAAGACCCATCTGGCTCGCGTACCCCCTGTTCTCTTTTGATTCGGCAGACCGCGACTGCTACAAGGCTTATGGATCCAGGAGCATCGATGGAGGGACTCCGTATGCCTGGATCCCGCCGAATCAATTAGACGTATGGGCCAAAAACGGTTTATTCATATGTTTCTATGTGAAAAGGACCCATCTGGCTCGCGTACCCCCTGTTCTCTTTTGATTCGGCAGACCGCGACTGCTACAAGGCTTATGGCATCCAGGAGCATCGATGAAGGACTCCGTATGCCTGGATCCCGCCGAATCAATTAGACGTATAAGCCAATTGGTGTTTCCATGGCTTATTCATGTATTTCTCTGTGAAGAGACCTATCTGACTCGCGTACCCCCTGTTCTCTTTTGATTCGGCAGACCGCGACTGCTACAAGGCTTATGACATCCAGGAGCATTGATGAAGGGACTCCGTATGCCTGGATCCCGCCGAATCAATTAGACGTATGCCAAAAAGGTTTATTTATTCATGTATTTCTCTGTGAAAGGACCCATCTGGCTCGCGTACCCCCTGTTCTCTTTTGATTCGGCAGACCGCGACTGCTACAAGGCTTATGGATCCAGCAGCATCGATGAGGGACTCCGTATGCCTGGATCCCGCCGAATCAATTAGACGTATAAGCCAACGTGTTTCCATGGTTATTCATGTATTTCTCTATGTGAAGAGACCTATCTGACTCGCGTACCCCCTGTTCTCTTTGATTCGGCAGACCGCGACTGCTACAAGGCTTATGGCATCCAGGAGCATCGATGGAGGACTCCGTATGCCTGGATCCCGCCGAATCAATTAGACGTATGGGCCAAAAACGGTTTATTCATATGTTCCTATGTAAAAGGACCCATCTGGCTCGCGTACCCCCTGTTCTCTTTTGATTCGGCAGACCGCGACTGCTACAAGGCTTATGGGATCCAGGAGCATCGATGACGGACTCCGTATGCCTGGATCCCGCCGAATCAATTAGACGTAAGCCAATTGGTGTTTCCATGGCTTATTCATGTATTTCTCTGTGAAAGGACCTATCTGACTCGCGTACCCCCTGTTCTCTTTTGATTCGGCAGACCGCGACTGCTACAAGGCTTATGGATCCAGGAGCATCGATGGAGGGACTCCGTATGCCTGGATCCCGCCGAATCAATTAGACGTATGGGCCAAAACGGTTTATTCATATGTTCCTGTGAAAGACCCATCTGCTCGCGTACCCCCTGTTCTCTTTGATTCGGCAGACCGCGACTGCTACAAGGCTTATGGGATCCAGAGCATCGATGAGGGACTCCGTATGCCTGGATCCCGCCGAATCAATTAGACGTATGGGCCAAAAACGGTTTATTCATATGTTCCTATGTAAAAGGACCCATCTGGCTCGCGTACCCCCTGTTCTCTTTTGATTCGGCAGACCGCGACTGCTACAAGGCTTATGGGATCAGGAGCACGATGGACGGACTCCGTATGCCTGGATCCCGCCGAATCAATTAGACGTATGGGCCAAAAACGGTTTATTCATATGTTCCTATGTGAAAGGACCCATCTGGCTCGCGTACCCCCTGTTCTCTTTTGATTCGGCAGACCGCGACTGCTACAAGGCTTATGGACCAGGAGCATCGATGGACGGACTCCGTATGCCTGGATCCCGCCGAATCAATTAGACGTATGGGCCAAAAACGGTTTATTCATATGTTCCTATGTAAAAGGACCCATCTGGCTCGCGTACCCCCTGTTCTCTTTTGATTCGGCAGACCGCGACTGCTACAAGGCTTATGGATCCAGGAGCATCGATGAACGGACTCCGTATGCCTGGATCCCGCCGAATCAATTAGACGTAGGCCAATTGGGTTTCCATGGCTTATTCATGTTCCTATGTGAAAGGACCATCTGGCTCGCGTACCCCCTGTTCTCTTTTGATTCGGCAGACCGCGACTGCTACAAGGCTTATGGCATCCAGGAGCATCGATGACGGACTCCGTATGCCTGGATCCCGCCGAATCAATTAGACGTATGGGCCAAAAACGGTTTATTCATATGTTTCCTATGTGAAAGGACCATCTGGCTCGCGTACCCCCTGTTCTCTTTTGATTCGGCAGACCGCGACTGCTACAAGGCTTATGGCATCCAGGAGCATCGATGACGGACTCCGTATGCCTGGATCCCGCCGAATCAATTAGACGTATGGGCCAAAAACGGTTTATTCATATGTTCCTATGTAAAAGGACCCATCTGGCTCGCGTACCCCCTGTTCTCTTTTGATTCGGCAGACCGCGACTGCTACAAGGCTTATGGATCCAGGAGCAGCGATGAACGGACTCCGTATGCCTGGATCCCGCCGAATCAATTAGACGTATGGGCCAAAAACGGTTTATTCATATGTTCCTATGTAAAAGGACCCATCTGGCTCGCGTACCCCCTGTTCTCTTTTGATTCGGCAGACCGCGACTGCTACAAGGCTTATGGCATCCAGGAGCATCGATGAGGACTCCGTATGCCTGGATCCCGCCGAATCAATTAGACGTATGGGCCAAGTTTCCATGGCTTATTCATGTATTTCTCTGTGAAAGGACCATCTGGCTCGCGTACCCCCTGTTCTCTTTTGATTCGGCAGACCGCGACTGCTACAAGGCTTATGGATCAGGAGCAGCGATGGACTCACTCCGTATGCCTGGATCCCGCCGAATCAATTAGACGTATGGGCCAAAAACGGTTTATTCATATGTTCCTATGTGAAAGGACCCATCTGGCTCGCGTACCCCCTGTTCTCTTTTGATTCGGCAGACCGCGACTGCTACAAGGCTTATGGCATCCAGGAGCATCGATGGACGGACTCCGTATGCCTGGATCCCGCCGAATCAATTAGACGTATGGGCCAAAAACGGTTTATTCATATGTTCCTATGTGAAAGGACCCATCTGGCTCGCGTACCCCCTGTTCTCTTTTGATTCGGCAGACCGCGACTGCTACAAGGCTTATGGATCCAGGAGCATCGATGAACGGACTCCGTATGCCTGGATCCCGCCGAATCAATTAGACGTAGGCCAAAATGTTTCCATGGCTTATTCATGTATTTTCTGTGAAGAGACCTATCTGCTCGCGTACCCCCTGTTCTCTTTTGATTCGGCAGACCGCGACTGCTACAAGGCTTATGGCATCCAGGAGCATCGATGAACGGACTCCGTATGCCTGGATCCCGCCGAATCAATTAGACGTATGGGCCAAAAACGGTTTATTCATATGTTCCATGTGAAAGAACCATCTGGCTCGCGTACCCCCTGTTCTTCTTTTGATTCGGCAGACCGCGACTGCTACAAGGCTTATGGATCCAGGAGCATCGATGAGGACTCCGTATGCCTGGATCCCGCCGAATCAATTAGACGTATGGGCCAAAAACGTGTTTATTCATATGTTCCTATGTGAAAGGACCATCTGCTCGCGTACCCCCTGTTCTCTTTTGATTCGGCAGACCGCGACTGCTACAAGGCTTGGATCAAGGAGCAGCGATGGACTCACTCCGTATGCCTGGATCCCGCCGAATCAATTAGACGTATGGGCCAAAAACGGTTTATTCATATGTTCCTATGTGAAAGGACCCATCTGGCTCGCGTACCCCCTGTTCTCTTTTGATTCGGCAGACCGCGACTGCTACAAGGCTTAGGATCAGGAGCGATGGACGGACTCCGTATGCCTGGATCCCGCCGAATCAATTAGACGTATGGGCCAAAAACGGTTTATTCATATGTTCCTATGTGAAAGGACCATCTGGCTCGCGTACCCCCTGTTCTCTTTTGATTCGGCAGACCGCGACTGCTACAAGGCTTATGGATCCAGGAGCATGATGGACGGACTCCGTATGCCTGGATCCCGCCGAATCAATTAGACGTATGGGCCAAAAACGTGTTTATCTTATTCATGTTCTCTGTGAAGAGACCTATCTGACTCGCGTACCCCCTGTTCTCTTTTGATTCGGCAGACGCGACTGCTACAAGGCTTATGATCCAGGAGCATCGATGGACGGACTCCGTATGCCTGGATCCCGCCGAATCAATTAGACGTATGGGCCAAAAACGGTTTATTCATATGTTCCTATGTAAAAGGACCCATCTGGCTCGCGTACCCCCTGTTCTGTTTTGATTCGGCAGACCGCGACTGGTACAAGGCTTATGGCATCCAGGAGCATCGATGAAAGGACTCTGTATGCCTGGATCCGCCGAATCAATTAGACGTATGGGCCAAAAACGGTTTATTCATATGTTCCTATGTAAAAGGACCCATCTGGCTCGTAACCCCTGTTCTCTTTTGATTCGGCAGACCGCGACTGCTACAAGGCTTATGGGACCAAGGAGCAGCGATGGACGGACTCCGTATGTCTGGATCCGCCGAATCAATTAGACGTATGGGCCAAAAACGGTTTATTCATATGTTCCTATGTAAAAGGACCCATCTGGCTCGCGTACCCCCTGTTCTCTTTTGATTCGGCAGACCGCGACTGCTACAAGGCGTATGGCATCCAGGAGCATCGATGAACGGACTCCGTAAGCCTGGATCCCGCCGAATCAATTAGACGTATGGGCCAAAAACGGTTTATTCATATGTTCCTATGTAAAAGGACCCATCTGGCTCGCGTACCCCCTGTTCTCTTTTGATTCGGCAGACCGCGACTGCTACAAGGCTTATGGACCAAGGAGCAGCGATGGACGGACTCCGTATGCCTGGATCCCGCCGAATCAATTAGACGTATGGGCCAAAAACGGTTTATTCATATGTTCCTATGTAAAAGGACCCATCTGGCTCGCTTACCCCCTGTTCTCTTTTGATTCGGCAGAAAGCGACTGGTACAAGGCTTATGGCATCCAGGAGCATTGATTAAGGGACTCCGTATGCCTGGATCCCGCCGAATCAATTAGACGTATAAGCCAATTGGTGTTTCCATGGCTTATTCATGTATTTCTCTGTGAAGGGACCTATCTGACTCGCGTACCCCCTGTTCTCTTTTGATACGGCAGACCGCGACTGCTACAAGGCTTATGGACCGAGGAGCATCGATGAACGGACTCCGTATGCCTGGATCCCGCCGAATCAATTAGACGTATGGGCCAAAAACGGTTTATTCATATGTTCCTATGTAAAAGGACCCATCTGGCTCGTAACCCCTGTTCTCTTTTGATTCGGCAGACCGCGACTGCTACAAGGCTTATGGGACCAAGGAGCAGCGATGGACGGACTCCGTATGTCTGGATCCCGCCGAATCAATTAGACGTATGGGCCAAAAACGGTTTATTCATATGTTCCTATGTAAAAGGACCCATCTGGCTCGCGTACCCCCTGTTCTCTTTTGATTCGGCAGACCGCGACTGCTACAAGGCTTATGGGATCAAGGAGCAGCGATGGACGGACTCCGTATGCCTGGATCCCGCCGAATCAATTAGACGTATGGGCCAAAAACGGTTTATTCATATGTTCCTATGTAAAAGGACCCATCTGGCTCGCTTACCCCTGTTCTCTTTTGATTCGGCAGAAAGCGACTGGTACAAGGCTTATGGCATCCAGGAGCATTGATGAAGGGACTCCGTATGCCTGAATCCCGCCGAATCAATTAGACGTATAAGCCAATTGGTGTTTCCATGGCTTATTCATGTATTTCTCTGTGAAGAGACCTATCTGACTCGCGTACCCCCTGTTCTCTTTTGATTCGGCAGAAAGCGACTGGTACAAGGCTTATGGCATCCAGGAGCATGATGAAGGGACTCCGTATGCCTGGATCCCGCCGAATCAATTAGACGTATAAGCCAATTGGTGTTTCCATGGCTTATTCATGTATTTCTCTGTGAAGAGACCTATCTGACTCGCGTACCCCCTGTTCTCTTTTGATTCGGCAGACCGCGACTGGTAAAAGGCTTATGGAATCCAGGAGCAGCGATGAACGGACTCCGTATGCCTGGATCCCGCCGAATCAATTAGACGTATGG
This sequence comes from Tilletia indica, assembly GCA_001689995.1. Taxonomy (NCBI): domain Eukaryota; kingdom Fungi; phylum Basidiomycota; class Exobasidiomycetes; order Tilletiales; family Tilletiaceae; genus Tilletia; species Tilletia indica. The sequence continues at coordinate 29,999 of MAPW01000198.1, forward strand.
GCCAAAAACGGTTTATTCATATGTTCCTATGTAAAAGGACCCATCTGGCTCGCTTACCCCCTGTTATCTTTTGATTCGGCAGACCGCGACTGCTACAAGCGTTAGGGGATCTAGGAGCAGCGATGCACTCACTCCGTATTCCTGGATCCCGCCGAATCAATTGGACGTTTGGGCCACAAACGGTTTATTCATATGGGGTTAGGGTTAGGCTATGCGGCTGTTTAGACATTGAAGAAGAAGTGTCGCTAAGTACAGTCTGATGCAGTCAACAACGTTTTCTCCTCCAACATCCTGCAGGGAAAATCCCCCAGTGATGACGCTGTCCACTCCTCCGCCACCGACAAACTGTATCCAGAGCGCAACACTCGGTCTCCCAGTCAAGGGCTAGTCCACGGCCATACACCCTGCCACACGATTGATGACAGGGCCGGGATCCCGTAACCCCAAGGCGCCAACTCATATGGCATCCAGCAGTCACTACACGTGACCATGAAGCCCGACCGTACCACCTCCCAAAGGGACCCCCATCACTTTGGTTCACCCGTCCGACAGACCATACCTCCACGCCGGTCTGACCCGGAAATGGCGGATAACGACTCCCCTGACTCCAGCGGGGCGGAGGACCGTGGCCGGGCGGGATCCGGGGCACAACAACACGCAGGACTCCCAGGGTCGCACATCGGAAGCACGTCCGTCGACCCTACGGCGACCACAGGGAACATGTCCCACGCATCCCGTGCCAATCGCGGCCCATCCTCACCGGCCATGCTCCTGTCCCTCGCCAGGGGGCTAACGCCGTTCTTACTCCGGTCGGTTTCGGTAGCTCCACCAGTTTATATCGCGCGGCGGCGAGCACCCCATCCCGCGCGGGCACATCCCTCCTCAATCACCATAACCATATGGCCATGATGAAATCAAAAGGACAATACCCTCAACCGGTGTGTATCCCAAGGTCTCTGTTGGAGAGTCCAAGGTCGCACACTCCCCCCAAGGCCCCGTGACAGTTGAATGGCACGGAGCCAAGTTCCAATCACCACAGCCAAATGGCCATCACGATCCATCCTCCTCACCAAATCATCACAGCCAAATGACAATTGTGATTCACCTCCGCCAACCAATCACCATAGCCAGTAGGCCATCATGATCCACCTCACCACCGAATCGCATACGGACGGCTCGGGTCGTACTTCCATCCAACCGAAGGCCTGTGAGCGGGAACTCCTTGTCCCCGTGCCCGTCGGTCCAACTCAGTGCCGAGTGCCTTCCGAGCACCAAACGTAGGCCACTGCAGATTCAGAGCCTCCAGCTGCGCCTTCACATCCGGGTGCAGCTTGTAGCCCGACCACGCCTTCTCGTCGATCGCCGCATACTGCTCCACCGTGTTCGGCAGCGTATGCATACCCACCATGTACGTCTCCGACAGGCATCCCGGAGGATTCACCGCCTTAGGTACCGGCGCCGCCCGTGGAGCCCTCCTGATGATCGGACGGGGAGCTACCGCGGGCATCGGCGTACTGGCCATAAGAGGAAGAGTCACCCGCGATGAGCTGGCGACCGGGGACGCGGCAGGCAGAGCCAGGCGGGAAGGGCCTGCCACGGGAGGCAGACGGGGCGAATGGGCCACCGGGTGATGGATCGGAGGAAGATTCGTAATCGGGGTCGAAGCCGGCAGTGCCGCCAAGGCATGAGCCGTCATCGTCGCCGAGGAATCAGGCGCGGAAGCCGGGAGACGGGCATCTTGATCATCGCCCACCGGTCATCCTCCGTCATGACCAGGTATGGCTGAGCCGGGTCATACCCCTTCCCATGCTCCGGCTGGTGGGCAAAGAAGCCCTGACCCGAAGAACGCCGGTCGAGCTCGGCCTTGAGTGCCTTCCGAGCCCCGTAAATAGGGATGTCCAACCCGCGCCGCTTGAAGTCGGCCTCGTCCTCGACCGAATGCCGGTATCCGGACCAGACGTGAGAGGGAAGGCCCGCATACTGCTCGACGGTGTTCGGCAGCCGGTACGTGCCCACCACATAGGTCTCTGTCGTGCATCCCGGCGGATTGGGAGCCTTGGGCTTCGGCGGAAGAAACACCGGAGTCCGGCCCGCTGTTTGTCCAGAAATAGACAAAGTCAGCCAGACAATCACTATGACCAGATGGCTATCGTGATTCAGAAAACTCACCATCCAAATCCTCCAGCGTAGTCTTGCTCCAGTCGATCTTAAGCGGCTCCGTCTCGTCGTCGGGTTGGACCCAGTCGGGTTCGGCACTCGTGTCCATCTCGTCCAGGCCACGGAGCTCCCGAGCTGCCTTCTTCGCCTTTGACGAGCGAGAAATGTCCCGAGCCGCTGGTTGGACACGAGCCACCGTGCTCGTCTTCCGGATGAGGGCATCGACATGGAAGGCCACCTTGCGGAAGAGCTTGTACTTGTGGTGGTTCAGATAGGCGTCCAGTCGCAGGTACTTGTCCTCCTTCGCCGTCCAGTGGGTATCGATGTCCTCCTCGAGTAGCTGGCGATCGGCCTCGGTGAAGGGCACACCCAGTCCGTCTGCACACCGATCCACGCACGCCCGCTTGAAGCGATCCTTGTGGGCCGGGCAGGTGCACATGATGCCGAAACGGCCAATGCGCCATTCGATGGCACGGAGGCACAGCTGTCGCTCCTCGATGAACATGACCGCGTCCGGCCGGGGCTCGCTCATCGTTGGTCGGCTGATGGGCACCGGAATCCTTGCCATGGGCAGGATGTAGTTCAGTGTCATCAACTTGGGCTTGTCGAGCGTCGCCTGCAGATAGACCCGGAGCCGCTGATGCAGGTGCACAGTGGCTCCCTCGCGCAGGTCGAGCTCGACCCGTGTGGTCTCGTCGTCCGGCAACTGGGCCAGCACCGTCTTGGACACCGTCCGCAACAGAAGGGCCGCATCCCAGGCCAGGTCCTCCACAGGAAGTTCGGTGAGCTCCGCAATCCGCTTCGACACCACCGAGCTCGGATCGAGGCTGGCCATGTGCTCGCGCAGCATGATCGCGAGCTTGTACATCCTGTCCTTTGGGTGGACGATACCGGTGATGGAGGCCATCGTCGCTGGCGGGCCTTGTCATTGGCACGGGAGGTGACCCATAGGAGAGCCTCCTTGTGGTGGGCATTCATCATTTTTTCCCAGTAGTTCTCGCGCATGCACTTGGTCACCTTCCGATCAGGACGACCAGGTGGCTGTAGTGATTTCAGCGAGGCATCCTCCCGGGGGGGTTATTCGGCCGTCCGAAGGGTAGCTGGGGTTGGGGTTTTTTATGGGGGGCATTATTTCGCAGGGGGTCTTAAGTAAACTTATAGAGTCGAGTACAGTGAGCAACTTTACATAACACCCCAAGTTATATTGTGTTAACGGTTAGGGAGATTATGGTGGTGTAAAGGTTCAGAAAAGCGTTGGTTCGTTTGAAGATTTTGCGGTGAAGAAAAGGCTCCGAGCCCGATCGCGATGGGAAAAAAATTACGGCAGACACGTGACCGGTAACTCTAAGTTGCCACGTCATCATCATATCATCGGCACGCCATCGCCACGTCACCGTCACGCGTTTCCCACGCCACTATCTTGGCACACAAAGCTATATAAGGGAGCAGGAAACCGCAGGATGTTCTTCTTGTCTACCACCACATCCGTCAGTCCTCTACAAGACAGGTCATCAACTGGTAAGTCCTAGACATATCCACCCCCGACTTTGGGCTTCCCCATACGACTTTGGGCTCGGCCGCCTTCGAGCCGGTCCGTCGACCCCAAGGAGTCCAAACTTGGTACGGGAAACGACGGGGTCCGGACCGGAAGAACCCCCGGAACCTCCCTGCAAAACTTCATCCGGTGTTAGGTAGTCCCGTTTTCCCGGAATCCGGACATTCATCCCGGAAATCGCCGTTTTTGGCCAGAATCGCTGTCCGTCGGTGTCTTCCGGGCCGGAAACGCCGGATGAAACCGGCTAGAACGGTCCAGCCCGTTCTCAAACCGGTCCCATTCAAATTTCATCCGGGGTCAATCAGTAGGTTGCCGAGCAATCCGGCGTTTTATCGCCGGCAGACCCCGATTCCTTAAGTGTCCGCGGTTTCTTTCGTACAAAGTGCTGTCCGTCGCCTGGATGCCGACCTTTTAAGCCGGATGTAAGCGGCTAGGATTGTTCATCCTATCGAATGCGAGTTTCCATCAAAATTTGAGGTCACTTCATTTAGCTCAGTTTCGAGCAACGACCGCCGAATGGCGGTCGACAGTCACTTTTCCTCGATTGAGCCAAAAACTTTCAACAAAAGTGCTGTCCGTCGCCTGGATGCCGACCTTTTAAGCCGGATGAAAGCGGCTAGGATTGATCATCCTATCGAATGCGAGTTTCCATCAAAATTTCAGGTCACTTCATTTAGCTGAGTTCCGAGAACGACCGCCGAATGGCGGTCGGCAGTCACTTTCTCTCAATTGAGTCAAAAACTTTCAACAAAAGTGCTGTCCGTCGCCTGGATGTCGATCTTTGATTCCAGATATAAGCGGCTAGGATTGATCATCCTATCGAATGCGAGTTTCCATCAAAATTTGAGGTCACTTCATTTAGCTCAGTTTCGAGAACGACCGCCGAATGGCGGTCGGCAGTCACTTTCTCTCAATTGAGTCAAAAACTTTCAACAAAAGTGCTGTCCGTCGCCTGGATGCCGACCTTTTAAGCCGGATGAAAGCGGCTAGGATTGTTCTGCCTATCGAATGCGAGTTCCCATCAAAATTTGAGGTCACTTCATTTAGCTCAGTTTCGAGAACGACCGCCGAATGGCGGTCGGCAGTCACTTTCTCTCAATTGATCCGAAAACTTTCAACAAAAGTGCTGTCCGTCGCCTGGATGTCGATCTTTGATTCCAGATATAAGCGGCTAGGATTGATCATCCTATCGAATGCGAGTTTCCATCAAAATTTGAGGTCACTTCATTTAGCTCAGTTTCGAGAACGACCGCCGAATGGCGGTCGGCAGTCACTTTCTCTCAATTGAGTCAAAAACTTTCAAAAAAAGTGCTGTCCGTCGCCTGGATGTCGATCTTTGATTCCAGATATAAGCGGCTAGGATTGATCATCCTATCGAATGCGAGTTTCCATCAAAATTTGAGGTCACTTCATTTAGCTCAGTTTCGAGAACGACCGCCGAATGGCGGTCGGCAGTCACTTTTCCTCGATTGAATCAAAAACTTTCAACAAAAGTGCTGTCCGTCGCCTGGATGCCGACCTTTTAAGCCGATGAAAGCGGCTAGGATTGTTCTGCCTATCGAATGCGAGTTCCCATCAAAATTTGAGGTCACTTCATTTAGCTCAGTTTCGAGAACGACCGCCGAATGGCGGTCGGCAGTCACTTTTCCTCGATTGAATCAAAAACTTTCAACAAAAGTGCTGTCCGTCGCCTGGATGCCGACCTTTTAAGCCGGATATAAGCGGCTAGGATTGATCATCCTATCGAATGCGAGTTTCCATCAAAATTTGAGGTCACTTCATTTAGCTCAGTTTCGAGAACGACCGCCGAATGGCGGTCGGCAGTCACTTTTCCTCGATTGAATCAAAAACTTTCAACAAAAGTGCTGTCCGTCGCCTGGATGCCGACCTTTTAAGCCGGATGAAAGCGGCTAGGATTGTTCTGCCTATCGAATGCGAGTTTCCATCAAAATTTGAGGTCACTTCATTTAGCTCAGTTTCGAGAACGACCGCCGAATGGCGGTCGGCAGTCACTTTCTCTCAATTGATCCGAAAACTTTCAACAAAAGTGCTGTCCGTCGCCTGGATGTCGATCTTTGATTCCAGATATAAGCGGCTAGGATTGATCATCCTATCGAATGCGAGTTTCCATCAAAATTTGAGGTCACTTCATTTAGCTCGATTCCGAGTACGACCGCCGAATGGCGGTCGCCAGTCACTTTTCCTCGATTGAGCCAAAAACTTTCAACAAAAGTGCTGTCCGTCGCCTAGATCTGGATCCTTGATTCCAGATGTAAGCGGCTAGGTTTGTTCCGCCTATCGAATGCGAGTTTCCATCAAATTTTCAGGTCACTTCATTTGTCTCAATTTCGAGAACGACCGCCGGAAGGCGGTCGGCAGTCGTTTTGTCTCTATTGAATCAAAAAGTTCCGTCTAGCGACCGGTCCGTCACCCGGACGTCGATCCTTCAAGCTAGATGTAAGCGGCTGGGATTGTTGAACCTATCGAACTCAACCTGCCATCTAAGTTTCAGCTCCCTTCATCCAGCTCGATTCCGAGCACGACCGCCAGATAATTGCCGGCGGTGCATCTCGGCGCCTGCTGCAGATTTGCCCAGCGCCGCCGAGGTCAAGTGAACCGCCAAGCTTGTCCTTACGTAACACAAAGCCTAAAATTATATTTTTCCCATCGGCTTTGCACCGATCTGCGGAAGTCTGTGCAGACGCCAGGCACGTTTCGCACAGCCTCCGCTTGACGTGCTGCTGGAAGGGAAGATTTTCGACAGCAGTCAGTCGGATCCTCGAGAAAGATACGACGATGCAAAAATCTGAGATTCTACGCAAAGTAAGCGGCTTGTTTGTTCGCAGGCGATGAGGAAAAAATCCAGTGCAAGTTTCGCAAGGGGTTGTTTGTCAAGGTAAGGTCCACCGCCGCATATAATCTGCCCTGGCGGTTGATCCTCGCACCCGATCTGGGATGCGGTCGATTGGCCATCTACGATTGCCCAACTGCGCCATTCAGGCGCGTATATTTTTCCCTGATTCCTGGCGAAGTTTCAGCCCAGTTCATTTAGTAGGTCCGAAGACCGGTCTGGTACTCTCCTCCGCTTCGTCTACATAGGGAAGATTTCAACCGAAATCAGTTGGGTCCTCGAGAATGAGATGACGATGCACAAATCTGAGATTCTACGCAAAGTAAGCGGCTTGTTTGTTCGCAGGCGATGAGGAAAAAATCCAGTGCAAGTTTCGCAAGGGTCTGTTTGTCCAGGCAAGGCTCACCGCCGAATATAATCCGCCGTGGCGGTTGATCCTTACCCTTTCATCTAGATGAGGCGGATTAGTATATCAACCAGATTCAACTGCACCATTCACGCGTGTCTATTTTTATCGACTTCCTGGCCAAATTTCAGCCCAAGTCATTTAGTACGTTCCCAAGATTGGTGCAGGTCCTCACCATTTTTGTTTCCACGAGAACTCGCTCGAGAAGATCGAGAACGAGGAGTCGGGTGGAGACGAAGTTTTCTTGTATCCGTAGTTCCGCTCGGGAACAGCTTGAAAGTATCATATCTGACTGCAGCTGGTCTGAAAAAAAAGTTCCGCGCGTTCCCCCCCCCCCCTCGTCGGGAGCTCCCGGCGGGCGGTACTTTTGGGACCACCCAGATATGGCCACAAACCGCCAGACGGCAGACTGCCGAGGTGAACACCGCCATTCCCCTGAGAAGCAGTTCTTACATATATCATACCTGGCTACAGCTGATCTGGTAGCAGTGTTCCCCATGTTCGTCCTCATGCATGCCAGCAGACCTCGGCCGGCAGTTCATTTCAGACCGCCAGGACATGCACTCCGCGTAAGCAACCGCCAGATGGCACACCGCTGCTGAGATCGCAACCGTCACGAGCAAGCTGGCGGTTGAGCAACAATTACGCTAGAGTCTGTTCGTGAGATAGCTGGCAGATGCTAGCTCGTCACTTCCTTCCTTCCTGCTCACTTCTTGCACCCAGGTCGGCCCGCCCAGCAGGCAGCAGCCAACCGCCAGACGTCAAACCGCCAGCCTCGGCGGTTTTTTCTCTCGGCGCAGTGCTTGATTCTCTCCTCTCCCTTCGGTACAACTATTGCCACTACCCCTGCGGAAATCGCCGAGCCCTCGGGCTGCACGCCGTGCTGCTTGTTGATGTCGAGCTGTGACTTCCCAGCTTGCCTGTCCTCCCCTGCTTGCTTCCTTGCTTGTATTCGCCATTCGCCGTGACCTGTGCCTTCCATACACCGCCCGTTCCTGGTCCCTGATTCAGAAGTTCTCGCTTCCGCCGATTCTTATCTTTCCGGTTCTCTCTTCTGTCTGTCCTTCCGCTCTGTGTCTGATGGAAGTCCTTTCCGATGTGAATTCCGACGTGCTTCCCTGCTTGCACTGCTGAAGATGAGGATGAATTACCTGTTCGCCAGCTGTTCTTAATCGGATGCCATGCCTTTCGAGTCTCGGAAGACGTCCTTCTTGTATCCTCGATTTAGCGCTCAAGCATCTTGCCTTGCGGCGGTGAGTACCTTCAAGCAGCAATTTTAGGGACTCTGGGCTCGTCCGATCTGGATGTCTGCGCACCGCTTTGGTTGTGCTAAGAAGGATCTGTGCTGCTGCTGCCTTCTTGAGCAGTTGGGCCCTGTCAAATTTTTTTCTTTCCAATGGGCGGACTCTTTCTTCAAGGAGCAGGCCTCCAGGAGGAGGGTGAGGAAAGTAGTACTTATATAAGGGGCCTGATCCTACCCAGTTCTGTTGTCTATTTCTCTGTCCCAACGCATTGTGTATCAACGCATTGTGTATCGACGCGATGGACGCGCCGCGCGTGAGAGTTCTCTACCCGATGTCCGGCGTTCGAGGCAAGTACCTCGAGCGCAAACTTCAGCGCTATGGGAGAGATCAATGTAAGTCATCAGTACCGCCTTCCTTCTATTCGCATTGCTCACCCTGTCCTCTCCTTCGGTCAGTATTCCACTGCACGCGATGTACATTTACCGCCGCCGAGGCCGCGGTGATCACCGACCACGCCTTAGAATGCCGAGTCGGATTGGGGGAGGAGAGTGAGTGCAAATTCTCGAGCGCCGGCAGCGACCGCCGACTTTTACCTAACGTCTTCTCTTTATCTCATGCTCAGCGCGCTTGTCACGGACGGAAAGCCCGTCGGTTTCGAGCTTGGGGGACTGGGTGAGTCGGGATCGAGCCTGGTGGCCTCTCCTGTCGGTCGGCTGATATTCATCATTTGGACTCGCAGGGACTACCTATACTGGATCCTCAAGCTCGGCGGCCGTGGAGGGTGCCTCAGATGCCCCTGCTTCCCCTGCCGATGTCGGATCGGGCCCTGCCGCCATCACTGGAGCTACCACTGCTACCGATCCTCTTACCGCCGCTCCCACTGCCACTACCCGCTCCACGGCTGCATGTGCCGCCGGACACGGCGGTGCCGGCTCCCACGCTGACGGTGAGTGCGATCCTTCTCACATTCTTCGCGACGATGTTCTCATTCGCGCCTCCCTTTGCAGATGATGAGAAGAACCAGACGGGCGCGGATGGCGCGCTGCTCGGCGGTTGTGAAAGGAGACACCCTGTTGATGGTGAGTGGGGTCATGTTTCTATTCCTCTCGACGATGTTCTCACTCCTCTCCTTTCTTTACAGGTGACGAGACGGACCAGACAGACGCGGATGGCGCACTCCTCGGCGGTGATGAAGGAGGACTTTCTGCTGATGGTGGGTGGGATCACGCTTTTATTCCTCTCGACGATGTTCTCACTCTCTCCTTCCTTTTACAGACGATGAGAAGGACCCGGATGAGGCGCTCCTTGGCGGTGATGATAGAGGACTTTCTGCTGATGAGGGTATGTATGATCTTCCTTCCATTTTTCGCGACGATGTTCTGATCCTCTCCTTCCTTTTACAGATGATGAGAAGGACCCGGATGAGGCGCTCCTTGGCGGTGATGACAGAGGACACTCTGATGCTAATGGTGAGCGAGGTCCTGCTTCTATTCCTCTCGACGATGTTCTCATTCACGCCTCCCTTTACAGATGACGAGACAGACCAGACGGGCGCGGATGGCGCAATGCTCGGCGGTTATGGAAGGAGACACTTTGATGATGAGGGTACGTATCATCCTCCTTCCATTTTTTGCGACGATGTTCTCATCTTCTACCTTCCTTCACAGATGACGAGACGGACCAGGTGGATGGAGCGCTGATCGGGGGAAACGAAGGGAGACATCCGCCAGGCGAGTACTCCGATCCATCCATGCTGCGCACTCGCTTCCGAGCTAATCCTCTCCACTTTCGCTCACACTAGATGGAGAAGATGGCGGTGAGATCGGATTAGTACCGCCAGAAGGGCGCAACGACACAGCCGTCTCAGCTTTTGGAGTCAGACGGTGAGTTCTCTTTCGATCAACTTCGGGTTCATCGACGCTGATCGACCTTGGCGCTACGTAGCAGGCCGAAGTGCTGCACCGCCGCCCATGGCAGCGCCGCCTTATGTAGGAGCGTCCATGGCAACCGCCAAGGCTGCCGTCAATGCCCCGCCGCCATCCGCTGAGGTGCTACCTTCAATCGCTCCCCCCACCGCCGCCGCCGCCGCCGACGAACCTGTCATCCGCCCACACGCAGTCTTTCTGCCTGCCTTTGGGGCTGTCATCTGTCGGCACTGCCGATACGCAGTTGATCCGGTGCAGATCGGCCATCACATGCGACGGGCCCATCCGAGCATGCTGCCGGCCGCTGTTACTGAGACGCTGCAGGACGTCCGCGACCTGGCGAAGACGTACGTGGTCAACCATCCCCAAAACCTGGCCTGGCCGATTCCGGATGCGACTAGGGTGCCTTATCTCGATTGCCGGGCAGGGTATCAGTGCCTGGACTGCCATTGCGTCGACTATGACCGGGACGTGATCAGACGCAAGTCGAGTCATCTCCGCCCGGACTGTACTGGGGCGCGGACCGGATCGTCCTGATTGGCAGTGCGCAGCGATGGACATACCGAGCCGGGGCTTTCAGGTCGAGCGGGGACATATCCTGGGCTCGTCCGAGGCGTCGGTGTCGGTCCGCCCTGCCGAGGTGGACAGGCTCAACAGCGAGCTCCTAGGCGTTGTCAAGGCGCGGGTGGAAGAGGTGCGCCGGATGCACGCCGCGTCGAAGGCAATACCCGGCAGTCGAACGAACCGACGCCGGGCCAGCTGCGGACGGAGTGGGCGAAGATGCATGAGTGGGGAACCGTTCTCGCCAGTGCCGACAATGCCCTTGTGGCGGACCTCAAGCGAGCTCCTACTGGCGGTGGCGGTGGCGGTCCTGGCGGTGCCGCCGTGGACAACGAGGAGGAGGAGGAGGACGGGGGATTCGAGCTGGAGCTGCACTGGCTGGAGCAGCAGATGGTGGACATCATCTTCCACGCTCACTCACGCGCCAGCACGACACATGATCAGATTCGGTATCCCCTGAATCACGACCGCGACGACGAGGAAGCTGCCGGCCGGCGGAAATTTGGAGTCACCATGGACTCCACCGCCAAGACGTACGCCAAGGAGTTCGTCACCCTGATCCGGCCCCTCTTGCGCGTATCGAGGCTGAGCCGCGCCGAAAAGAGGCGGGTGAGCCCTGTTCAGGCCGCCTACCTTCGACACCAGACCCGAATCGACGCTTTGCTGGGCGCCGAGAGCCGCCGGGAGATTCGGGCAGCGTTTCTCGCCCTCGTCGCGGCGCTGATCACCCAGCCCGATCCCGGCCCACGCTCTCCGAGTGCGTTGCGGATTTGTCTGGCCAGTTTGGGAGTCGACAAGGGGCGGAATCTTGCCTGGTCGGAGCCGTGGGCGGTGTCCAAGACGCTGTCGGCGGTCATCTACGACGTCCGGGCGCTCGCATACCTGTGCTTCCTCGACGGCTACCTGGGTTCGGACGGGGTTAACGAGGGAGAGGCGACGATCCAGGAGGCGATTGAGCTCACCGGCCACTGCAGAAGCTCGGCGGCGCCGTGGGAAGGGTCACACCGTCCAGCAGCCAGGGATCTGGATCCTCCTTAGGGATACCGCCGACCGAAGCGCAGCTCGTTGCCGTCGAGCGTGCTGAGGCTGCTGCCATCCGGCACTTTCTGGATGCTCGCCGGCGGTTTCTCAACCTGTCTTCCGGCACCGCCGTTTCGTATTACCATCGCCTTCGGACGTATACGCTGAAGACGACGTATCGTCCCTTTGACCGGTTCGATGCGGACGAGAAGGGGGTTACCTTTGACGGGAGCCGGGTTCTTTATGCGTCGTTCGCACCGGTTGCCAAGGGCATGCTGGAGGACGTCCTGGAGGCCATGGAGGAGGTTCTTCTCCACCGCGAGCTGGCACGGAGCCCTGGCATGTCGATATCGGCAGCCTCAAGGATAACCTCACCGACACGTCGACGGGTTATAGCTTCCTCGCTCATCCCTCCAATCGAGACGCTCTCAAGGCGGGGCCGTCGATGCTCGAGCGGGCACTGCCGTACTTCTTCGACCGCCCTGGCGGTGGCGGTGGCGGTGGCAGGCGTGGCGACGAGACTGGCGACGAGGACGAAGATGATGCTGAGAAGGGGGAGCTCGAGCGCCGGGGCTTCAACGTCGTGCGGGCGAAGAAGTGGCTGCGGAAGGTGCGGAAGATGCTTGTCCGCCTGGCGGTCTTGTTGATGTTCGTCTGCGGGCCGGCGGTGAGGGGGACGGAGTTCCTCTTTAACATGGTGAAGAACGACGGGGACTGGGCTCGCTCGAACCGGATCTCCACCGGCGGTCGAGTCTTTATCCAGACATCCTACAACAAGTCGGTCGCGAAGGGAGCGCCGACGGTCGCCCACTTCATGCCGGCGGCGGTCGCCCAGCCCTTCATCGACTGGCTCGCGCAAGGATACGAACTGCATCATCACATCGAGGCGATGGTATACTCTTCCTCTCCTCCGAGCAACGCCCTCTTCTTTGCGAATGGGTCGATGATCCGACCGGATACGCTCTCGAACGAGATGGCGCTGGCGACGAAGTCGCATGGCTTGGGCGTGGCGGCGGGGCTGCGTGCGCTGCGGCAGATCGAAGGCATCGTCATCCGCCAGAAGCTCGGGCAGCGGTTTGCGGAGGATCTCGGCTGTCTGCCTGACGATGCTGGGAGCGAGGAGACACAGGATGCTGCCATCAACGACGCCGAGCTTCTGGACCAGCTCGACTCCGTGGCGACCGCCGCGGTATGACCACGACTGGCGTCGCCATGATCCAGTCGGCGGCACATACCCATCGGACTGGGCTTCATTACTACGGCAACACCCAGGCCGACGTTCAGCAGCTCACCCCGGCGACGCTCGACAAGGCCTTGGCGGCGTCCCTCGCCTGGCACCGATTTGTCGGAATGGACGACGTCGACGGCGATGCTGATGCTGCCTGTGCTGGCGCTGGCGCTGCTGCTGCTGCTGCTCTTCCCCTTTGGCTGGTATCACCGCCGGCAACACTGCCACCGCTGCGACCGCCGCTCCTACCGTCACCACCGCCGCCACCGCCATTTCCGCCGCCGAGCACTCCATCGCCCACATCAAGAAGACTGGGCCCGTTCCTGCTCGGGTCAGAGCTGCCTTTGACGCCCTTCACGACGATGATGACGATGGCGGGAAGCGCCCGACCTTTCGCTCGAATGGAGGCCAGGCTGCAGCGATGTCGTACGCGAGTTCGACGGGAGGTCATCTGCTGGCGGTGCTCGAAACTGGGGCAGGGAAGACGGACATCTGGCTGGCGCCGCTCAAGGCAGCTCGGGATGCTGGAGCGCAGGTGACGGTGGTCTTTGTGTCCTTCTTTGTCGCGCTGGCGGAGGATATGATCCGGCGGGTCAGGGCAGCCGGTCTCCAGGCCGAGCGAGTGACGGCCGCGAATGTGGAGACGGTCGGGCCGGAAACGGCGGTGTGGGCGATGACCGCCGACGCGGCGCTCCAGGATCGGTGCATGCAGGTCTTCCACCAGCAGGCGCAGGGTGGCCGTCTGCAGCGGATTGTCATCGACGAGGCCCACGCCGCGCTGTTTGACACCTGGCGGCCGGTCATGTTTGACGTCCGCCGATTCGGCGGAATTCCCCTGGTCCCCTTCCTGCTCACCACCGCCACGCTCTCGCCCCGGTACGAGTCCGAGCTGCGGCAGATCTACGGCCTGCCGAGCTTGGCGGTGATCCGGCGGCCGACCGACCGCCGCAATGTCAGGCTGTCGGTGGAGGAGCTGCCGATGTCGGTCAAGATGGAGGACCGAGTCCGCCAGCTGGCACAGTCCTTTACTCTCCGGAGCCGGGCGGTGATCGTATACATACGGACACGGGCCGAGGCGCAGCAATATGCGGCGGTGATCGGCTGTGGGTTTTACCACTCGCGTGCGACGACGTCCGGCCATCATCCGGATCTGGAGGACGAGGAGGCCGAGACCGCCGCTCATCTCTCGGCGTTCTTGGAGGGGAAGACCTGGTGTCTGGTGTCGACCTCGGCTGCGGTGGCCGGGATCGACCGTGCCGACATCGGCGGCGTTCTCCATGTGAAGGCGCCATACACCGCCACGCAATGGGTGCAGGCCCTCGGACGGGCCGGCCGGGATGGGCAGAGGGCCGAGGCAATCGTCCTCCTGCAGCAGTCGAGCTTCACGTCCTGGAGAGAACCGCCGGGGGTGATCTACGACGATGCCGCCGCGATGGACACGGTTGCCCTTCGGACCTTCTTGAAGGACGACCACGTCTGCCGGCGGCAGTCGATCTCTGCCTTTATGGATGGCGAGGTGTGGGCCTGCGGAGAGCTTGGGGCCGATGCCGGGTGCGACGTATGCGATCCAGATCGTCTTTGCGTTGCTAGTGGGGGAGAGCGGTGGTCTCTTCTGGAAAGGGCAAAGGTCGGATCGGCACGGTGGAGACCTCGAAGGGTAAAGGGCGGCAACAAGACACGTCTTTGGATGCCGACCTGGCGTTGGGCACTGCAGCAGGAGGAGGACGATGTCGCTCTTGCCGATCTTGGAATGCCTTCTGCCGCCGCCGCCGCCGCGGCCGCCGAGAACGTCGATGCGGACGCTATCGCCAGGGATCACGGCCTTGACGCTGATTTTTTGACGACGATCTGTCGAGCATCTCCGACGGGCGTCGTACAGGAGGGAGTAGCAGCCGCTCGGCTCCGCCGCCGGAGGTAAGGGGCGCCAGCGCAGACAGAGGCAGGACGACGAGGGGTGGCATCCGGCGACGACCCGCAAAGTACCCAG